>CABFWB010000198.1:360269-387434 GCA_902151455.1 Timema bartmani
CGTTCCGTAAATCACCGAGAACAAAATATGGGTCATTTTAAGCTCTGTCGTCCGTTTAATTTGTCGTCGCGCTCTGAAAGGCATGCCGTCGTGTCCTACAGAACGCCAGCGGTAAAAAGTCGCTACAGTTTTCTAAATACATGGCGTATAACGGGCTCATTTATGCAAACGTGCCTTTTGTCTGTCGTTCGCTGTCTAGATATCAGTGCTGCTAATCGCTCCCTAGTAGACAAGATAAGTCCAGTTACGTGGAGGTTTCCATCCAAGTGAGATTATTGTGTAAGTTGATGTAAGATTTTCTCTCATTTTGATTTTAAAAAAAGGTAACAAATGGACGATTTATTAATTTAGATTCTGAACGGTTTATGGATGAGGTTAAAAAAAACACACTTTGGGATTCATTATTGAATGAGTTACAAAAAGAGAAATATAAAAAAAGAATACTGCAAGAAAGCACTACAAAATTTATTTTCTTAACTTTAATATAATATTGAAGTGTACAACGCTCAAAAGGACACTGGCAGCACTGATACAATTTGTCCAACTCCCACTACTAGTTTTTATTTATGGACGACAAATTTCGCGTGCAGAAAAATAAACCTACAAAACGCGCTATGATCTGCAACTATGTCCATTGTTTTTGTGTCTCTTATCCATCGCCGAAGCGGGTCCCACCTGTTATGGTACACCTGTAGGTATATACGGTTATACCCATACTCACGGAACAAATGAAAAACTAGCAAAGATATGAACAAATGAATGTATATGTCATCTTGTCGAGTATGTTGAAAGTGATTATTGAAGTTTTGAGCTGCGTACGTTAAATTTTTTGGATTTAATATTGTATTTCGTATAAAAATATAGCGGCTGCATTCATATTCATGTAATTTAGAAATTTGTTTGAAATTCACCAACATATGCAGGACATTTGGTACATTTTGTATACGAGTATAAACAAGGCCGTTCTTAGCAGACGTGGAGCCATAGGCAAACTTCGTTCGCAAGGCCCCCAATTATCTGCCTCCCCCACCCCGATTTTTTTAAACTTAATTTTTGTTTATTATTATTACAAAAGTTTGCACCTATATACCAATTTTAAGCCGTATAAGTTATCAAGAGATGGCCTAAAAGGTAAATGCATGTAATGATTAGTTCTAGAAGCCATGTAATAATACAAGTAATGGTTGATTTCACCCCAACCCTAAGTTGTATTTTCTTCCCCAACAATTTTGTTAAGTTTAAAGGTACAAAGAACATCTATGCAAAGTTTTATTTAAATAGGTTAATGCGTTCAAAAGTTATTTTGAAACATATCCACCACAGACAGACAGACAAATGAAAATTGGTGGAGTTAAAACGGAAAACTCGCTTCAATAAAACAAACCACATGATTATATTTGTATTTCCCCCCCAATCGCTGGCCCTTGTGCAGCCGCAACGTTTGCACACCCATAAGGGCGAACCTGTATATAAAAAACTAATATTGTCGACCTTAATCAATCAAAATAATATTTAAAATAGTTCACCTCATTTTCAGAACAGTGTCTTCTTGTAAAATCGTTATTTCCCTTCACACTATCAAAAAGATTATTCAAATTTAAAAATCAATTTTGCTCATACAATTTTTCTGTTGGTGTAGTTTTAACACAGAAAGGTACATTTTGAGATCGAAACGAGAAAAGAAGTGTACTCAATTTTCGTAAGTTAAAAATGGTGAATATACTCTTTGAAAAGTACTGTTGGCGACCCTACGTAAGAAGCAATGTAAAGTACTTTTTTAAATTATATGTTAAAATAACTGTTTTTATTTATATAATACAAATATCAGGTTTGTCTTCAACTGACTCCGTGGCGCAACGGTAGCGCGTCTGACTCCAGATCAGAAGGTTGCGTGTTCAAATCACGTCGGGGTCAAAGTTTTTTTATAAATTTAAATAACTCGGTTACCTAATTGAAAAACTTTGCAAACATATTTATTGCCATTATTTTGATAATTGTTTTATTTTAATGACTTGTAATATTTTAAACATGGCTGCTAAAACACAAGATGTCAGTCGTGCGAGAAGACAAATTCTGTTCCTTCTCGACTGTCGACTAATGGTTTTCCAAGCGCCTATATCAACTAACCACAGAAAGCTCGTGGCTGTAAAATTATAAACTACTTTACCTACATCAAACAAGGACGGATCATTTATCTGTTGATACAGTTTTATGCCCCAGACAAAGGACACACCCACCCCATTACTAATATCGAAAACTTAAGGGGGTATTAGGCTACACCGTCACATTTATTTTATAAAAGTTATGCGATGAAATAAATAATGATGCAATGATCCATTAAAGAACTTTTGTAAACTACTTTATTTTATATAATCTGAAAGTTTAACCTATACATGAAAAGCAGCTTTTTATAGCACCTCGTCTTATTACCCGTTTGGGTTTTACACATAAAGACTAATTACACTAATATGTTAGAGATGAGGAAGGTTGAATTCAGAGGAAGTGTATCCGAATTTGCGTGGAGGAAGAATGGAAAACCATTTAGGTAAAACCACACTCAATACACCCGACCGAAATTCGAACCCCGATCTACCCGTCATCGGCAGTCATAACCTACTGCGAGAGTTACGCCTTAGACCTTGCGGCCACCGAAGCGGGTGCAACGTAGTTAAAAATGCAATTGTTCAATGCAAAGATACAAACTCCAGATTTAGGCAGTAGAACAGTTTTTTTAATTAATACAGTAGAGTAGCTTTGGTAACCTTTTTAAAAGTTTCGTAGTACATTCGTAGATATTTTTTGTATGATTGGCGCCCACTTTAAAAAAAATCACAGTGGGATTTAATATAACTAACTTGATGACAATGCTCACGATATACAAAACATTGTGTTCATGATCCGATGGTTGTGTAAACAGGTAATTTTTCGACACCTTCTATTTTTAGGTAGTATTTTCTTGGTTTGCGTAACTTTCGAGGCTATTTTTAGCAATTTTTGAGTCAATTTCAAGCATTAATGTTGAATAAGTATTTTTTTAGTACTATAAATATTTTATAAATGCATAAATACTCTAAAATACATTTTTTTAAATCACACAATAAAATTGTTTGAATGAGAAGATAATGTAGGCCATGAACTTTGTGTCCTCTTTGCTTGTTTGGTTGTAAAATACACATTCCTAGACTGCAACTAGCAAGAGTTTCATTGCATGTACATTTTTTAGTTTCCATTTGTAAAGTGAGGGTTTGATTTAGTCATGTGCATTCACTACCAGTTTTGGCTTACATTATTAGGTCATTATTAGGTCATTTTGTATTTTAGCCCATTTCACATTCTAGTGATAATTTTTGGGCTATCAAAGTCCGTGCCCTGGTAATGACACACATTTGATCAAAGGCGGTGTCGACTCTTTTTATAGTATATTTTATAAAATAAATATGACAGTGTATCCCCCCCCCCTTATGACCAGACCCGGGGTGAAGTGGTCAACGCACTTGGCTACGAGCCTAGGGGTCCCGGGTTCGATTCCCGGCTAATTCTACTGGGCTACGATTAATGTAGCCCAGGCAAGCATTATTATTATTATTATTAATATTATTATTATTATTATTATTATTATTATTATTATTACCACCCTTGGGGATGTGTAAAAAGTATACACTAGATACCTTATTAATAACGATATTTTCCTTATGATACCAATACTTATCCGATATCTTTATTTTTATTTCGATAATTTTACTCATACTAACACCTACACCTCAGTATCGAAATAAACAATAATTCTATAATGTATATATTTTAATGTAATATTTATATGCCAAAGAGAATGATGGAGATGAAGTATGTAGGAAAAAGACCGCAAGGGAGACAGACCAAGAAAGAGATGGGAGGAGCAGATAACAGAACGTGTTCAAGTGGGAGGAGAAGAATGGAGGTAATTAAAGGAGAAATAATAGTGGAAGGATAGAGGTAGATGGGGACAATTTACTAAACTGACCCGGCCTAAGGCTGGAAAAAGTTGATGATGTTTAATCAGAAATAATCTGACTAAAAATGTCTGCCGCTTTGTTAGGAAATTAGATCTTGGATTGAGATTTTGTGATTTCATTATTATCAGTAGTAGGTATAGAAATATATGGTATAGAAACGTTTATGTTATAATTCAAAGTTTTATTTATCTTTACGAAAAAACAAACAATTTGTGCTATATTACAAGTATTTTTAAACAATTAATAGTCTACCTACGTTTTACACAATTACTATAAATTCATACGTCAATTAATGGGATTTACAGCTGAGGTATTTTGATAAATATTATAACTACCCATGAAATAACACTAATAAAATAATAAAAGGTTAACAGTGTTGACCACAAAAAAAAAAAGAAAAAAAGAGAGAGAGCACTTTCTAAATGTTACTTTTGACCAGAATCCTGCTAGATATATAATTTCGTCTAAAAGGTTATTTTTATGGCAAACTGACTATACGTGAGAGGCAATATAAGATAAAACCGTTCCCGAAATATTTTTCTTATCATTATTTCTTCTATATTTTTGTAGTTTCTCTTGGGGGTAAATGTGGTCGTGGTGATGGTGGTGGTGGGGGGAGTTATACTGGAAGCTGTCTAACATGTGTCATGAGTGAGCGTGTGTGTTGATGGAAAGGGGATACGGTATGTTCTCCTAGACTACACGAGAATCTCGTTTAACAACATGATGACGTTTCGGGAGGAACATACCCAGAATCGATGGGCTTATCTTCGTGTAAGAAGTCGAATGCTCCGACTCCGAATAAATTGTTCACTTCACAAAAATTAAAAAGTAAGACTGAGTCTATAACTATTTGAAATTTAATTTTTTTTTTAGCACCGCGTCTTAATACCTGTTCAGCTTATACTGATAAGTACTAGCTACACTAATGAGTTAATGATGAATTTAAAGTAAAATGTATCCGCATTTGAGTAGAAGTAGAATGAAAACCCAGTACATCCGACAGGGATTCGAACCTTGATCTCCCTGTCATCGGCAGTTTAGTATATTAAGAGAGTGACGCCTTAGACCATGCGATCACCGAAGCAGATTTTAAACTTATTTATTTGAGAAAACTAGCCTATTGGTTTTTTTCTCAAATTAACAATACATTTGACCCGCTTTGGTGGTCGAATGTTCTAAGGCGTTACTCTCACAAAAGACTGGACTGCTGATGACGGAGAGATTGGGGTTCGAATTCCAGTTGGGTGTACTGAGGGTGGTTTTACTAACTGGTTTTACACTCGGCCTCCACGCAAATGAGGGTACACTTCTTCTAAATTTAACCCTCCTTATTAATAACACATTAACGTATTTAGTACATAAGCGTATTACCTGAAAGAGTGATAAGACGCGGCGATAAAAATGTGTTTGCAGAAAGTTTGGGCTGTAAGGTCCTTTTTCCTACCAAAATTCTACAATATATTCTGGTAGGGACTTGACTATAAAAATCAGTGTATGACGGTTTGTCTAACCCACCAGATGGTGCAAGAGTTGTTGCGAAACTGTGTTTTAATTTTTCTCGACATCTTGTAAAGAAAGTATTGTGATCATAAAAAAAAATTGAGCGCCAGATTTTGATCTATGTCGACGTTTCATGACCCCCTGAAACAAAAAAAATGCCGTCTGTCCCTCGGGCTAGTGATGAAACTATTTTACCAATTGGGCTAAAATTTGGTATCTGAGGTTTTAATAGGGACCTCTGAGGTTGTTTTTTTTGGAATCAGGTATTTAAGGGTAGTTTAATAAAGGGCAAAAAGAGAAAAAGTCGATTTTCTCAAAATTATCTTTAACGATTTTGATTAAAGTTTATATACATAAACACTGTTTATCATTATAAACAAGATGACAGTCTTCATTTTCTCATGAAATTGACTTTGAGGGTACTTTACATAGGGAACATTTTCCAATTTTCATAATTTCTCCGCAACTAGAAGAAATATGAAATAACTTATCATTGTAATATTGTACTACTATTAAATAAGAATACAATTTTTTAGATTAAAATATATTTTATAAAACCAATTATTTCTGAGATTTAAGCAAACATAATATATTATACACCTTTTAATTCAGTTCTTTGAAAATGAATTTGATTCTTATGCTCTTTGGTGGACCAAAAAATATGTTTCTCTTTTCTCAATTTTTCTGTAACAGTGTTCCTAGTTCCTAATGTCATAAAGTAAGACACAGTGTAAATTATTTCATTAATGATATTTGGTTCTACAACAATGTATATAGCTATTATTTCGTTTCACAAATCTTACGAGTTTTTAGTAAACGTATATTTTAAGATAAAAACGGGAAAAAGACTGTTCGGTGCACCGTACCATTTATTTTTATCACCCTATCCTACTAGCTATTTGGGCTGTACACCACCAAACTGTTCCTTCGTGAACTAAAGTCGCCGACCAAGAACCAAGGAGGATTACACAGAAGGTGTTTATCTATAACTATCCTCCTTGCTCGACCTGACTGACAAGGACAATATTGAAAGTAGAATTATTATGTCTGTTAAAATCCTTCTTTCGAGTGAGCTGCGTGGTATCTGATTTTTCAATTCACACAACAAACACTGAAAATTAAATTTATTGTAAGCTTGAGTTGGGGAAGTTTAATCTTCTTCACATTGTGGTGACCTCAAAAGTTCTGTCAAGGATGTCCTGAAATTTAACGACAACTTTTTCTCTTAATATGAAAAGTTTCTCACCTAATGCCGCTAGGCTCATGACAAATATTCAACTGTTGAAATCACAATGTAAAGAAAATGAAACTCTATGTTTCTATTGAAGCAATATTTTATTTTATTTAGCCAAAAAAAGTTTTGATATAAAACTGCAAAAACACTACACTTAACTCGCATCCTCTACACTCCCACCTTAAACCATGTAACCAGCAAACAGCCGTAAACTTTGTGTCTAATTTTCACTGTAAGGACCCTCTATAAAAAAAAATAGCTACAAACTTTTTCTACGTTGAAATTGATAACATTTTACTATATTATTAGTGATATTCTATAGGTATTGATAATATAATATCAAAAGTGACAGCTGCCGATAGTATGAGCTGACGTATGAATACGTGAAAGTAAATCTAGTAACCGTATTAGCTGTCCGATAAGGTCCTCCCTCTGAAAAGTCTCGAACCAGGCCCCTCCCATCAGAAACACAGAATGAATCACCCAGTAAAAAACCCACAAAAAACAGAACGGAGTTCTGGACGACGAACATGATAGATCGTTTCTCTGTGTCTCGTGTCAGCTGTGTTCATTCCATTTATCGGGTCGCAAACATACGTCCATTGCGTTCTTTATTTAAAGGTCGTGGGTTCGACATACGGTCAAGGCGGAGAATTAGGTGGCGTCGCTCATTCGCAGATCAGTGAGTCAGTTCCCCCGATGATTCATTCCTTTTAAATCGCCCAGTCTTGCAGTCTCCAGCACTGTTTAAGGTCATTTGACACGTATTAAACAATTTATTGCACAATTTTAACAAGTGTATAATTTATAAGCTATAAATAAGTTGTAAGGGGTCAAACTTGCTATTAAGGTAAAGTAATTAATGTATGGAGTTGAAACATTGTCACTGATTGAAATTTAGTATAACTAGACAATCATACGATGTGTATAGAATGAAATATTTATATTAGATCTATCAATAAATTTAATATCAATAACATAACTATTTCAGTGAAATATTAATAATATAAATATTTAATTGAAATACTTTTAATTATGTTTAATTGAAATGTTTATATTATTAATCTTATAGATATACATATTATTAATGTCATAAATATTTCATTGTTTACACCTCATAATATGAATGTCTAGTTATACTAAATTTCAGCCCCATACATGAATTACTTCATCAAAACTATGGTACGCAAAAAGCATAAAATAGCAAGTGTGACCCCTTATAACTCGTGGACTGTAATGATTTGAAATCGTTGAATCACTATTTATAACTTATAATTACACACTTGTTAAAATTGTCCAATAAAATGTTGGTGGTCGAATGACCTTAGAGGAGACTACTTTTAATATCATCACCATTGAGGGAGCTACAGATCTTGTGGAGGAAAGCTTTATACTCTTTAAATACATATTATCAGCATTGTAAGAATAATATTTAATCAATGAGGATAGGAAAGAATATAAAAAAGGAAAAATCTGTTGTTAAATAGACTAGGCACGCAACATCAGATCATCAAATTTGTTACAAGAATTGGAAAGGAGAATATATAATTATGAATATGAGAAAGAATATAAAATTATAGTGGTAAAAATATATTTGTCTTATATCCAAGGGAAGATTGACAACAATAAAACAAGAGAATGACAACGATGTTTTCCAAACCAAACAGTTCCCTCAGAGATAATACCCTGTGTAGTGGGTCATTGCAGCGATGGTTGTAAGTTATCTTGATAAAAATTATTCGAAGCTTTTTACCATACGCATTTTGTCTGCTATGTTCCTCCTTGCTCCGGTCCCTAGTGAAGGTAAGGGGACGCAGAGGGCCTGACATAACCTTCTATGGCTTGGGACAAGTCCAAGCATGTATAGGTGTGGCTCTAGGGAGTTTGGGGGAAGGGACTGAAGTCACCGCCTATGACTTGGGTCCAAGTCCAAGCATGTACAGGTGTGGCTCTAGGGAGTTTGGGGGAAGGGACTGAAGTCACCGTCTATGGCTTGGGTCCAAATCCAAGCATATACAGGTGTGGCTCTAGGGAGTTTGGGGGAAGGGACTGAAGTCACCGTCTATGGCTTGGGTCCAAGTCCAAGCATGTACAGGTGTGGCTCTAGGGAGTTTGGGGGAAGGGACTGAAGTCACCGTCTATGGCTTGGGTCCAAGTCCAAGCATGTACAGGTGCGGGTCTAGGAAGTTTGGGGGAAGGGACTGAAGTCACCGTCTATGGCTTGGGTCCAAGTCCAAGTATATACAGGTGTGGCTCTAGGGAGTTTGGGGGAAGGGACTGAAGTCACCGCCTATGGCTTGGGTCCAAGTCCAAGTATATACAGGTGTGGCTCTAGGGAGTTTGGGGGAAGGGACTGAAGTCACCGCCTATGGCTTGGGTCCAAGTCCAAGTATGTACAGGTGTGGCTCTAGGGAGTTTGGGGGAAGGGACTGATGTCACCGCCTATGACTTGGGTCCAAGTCCAAGTATATACAGGTGTGGCTCTAGGAAGTTTGGGGGAAGGGACTGAAGTCACCGTCTATGGCTTGGGTCCAAGTCCAAGTATATACAGGTGTGGCTCTAGGGAGTTTGGGGGAAGGGACTGAAGTCACCGCCTATGGCTTGGGTCCAAGTCCAAGTATATACAGGTGTGGCTCTAGGGAGTTTGGGGGAAGGGACTGAAGTCACCGCCTATGGCTTGGGTCCAAGTCCAAGTATATACAGGTGTGGCTCTAGGGAGTTTGGGGGAAGGGACTGAAGTCACCGCCTATGGCTTGGGTCCAAGTCCAAGTATATACAGGTGTGGCTCTAGGGAGTTTGGGGGAAGGGACTGAAGTCACCGCCTATGGCTTGGGTCCAAGTCCAAGTATATACAGGTGTGGCTCTAGGGAGTTTGGGGGAAGGGACTGAAGTCACCGCCTATGGCTTGGGTCCAAGTCCAAGTATATACAGGTGTGGCTCTAGGGAGTTTGGGGGAAGGGACTGAAGTCACCGCCTATGGCTTGGGTCCAAGTCCAAGTATATACAGGTGTGGCTCTAGGGAGTTTGGGGGAAGGGACTGAAGTCACCGCCTATGGCTTGGGTCCAAGTCCAAGTATATACAGGTGTGGCTCTAGGGAGTTTGGGGGAAGGGACTGAAGTCACCGCCTATGGCTTGGGTCCAAGTCCAAGTATATACAGGTGTGGCTCTAGGGAGTTTGGGGGAAGGGACTGAAGTCACCGCCTATGGCTTGGGTCCAAGTCCAAGTATATACAGGTGTGGCTCTAGGGAGTTTGGGGGAAGGGACTGAAGTCACCGCCTATGGCTTGGGTCCAAGTCCAAGTATATACAGGTGTGGCTCTAGGGAGTTTGGGGGAAGGGACTGAAGTCACCGCCTATGGCTTGGGTCCAAGTCCAAGTATATACAGGTGTGGCTCTAGGGAGTTTGGGGGAAGGGACTGAAGTCACCGCCTATGGCTTGGGTCCAAGTCCAAGTATATACAGGTGTGGCTCTAGGGAGTTTGGGGGAAGGGACTGAAGTCACCGCCTATGGCTTGGGTCCAAGTCCAAGTATATACAGGTGTGGCTCTAGGGAGTTTGGGGGAAGGGACTGAAGTCACCGCCTATGACTTGGGTCCAAGTCCAAGTATATACAGGTGTGGCTCTAGGGAGTTTGGGGGAAGGGACTGAAGTCACCGTCCATGGCTGCATCTTAGAGGAAGGCATTTATTTTACCCGGTCCCTGAGCTTATGATATGTAAAATGAGCCATTTCCCACCGTCCTACGAATAGCCCAAGTCCCACAATTTACAATTGAATATTAAAATACTTACGAGATTAGTATAAATTTGTTTACGGTTCTAAAATTCCTAACGATGATAATAATAATAATAATAATTGGTACAATTATTCTTTCTTCCCTTCACCTTGTCTTACTACCCATCCGGGTTATCCGCATATTTACACTATGGGGTGAGGGATTAGGAAAGAAGCATTTTAGAGGTAATATACCCGAATTTTCGTGGAAGAAGTGTGGTAAACCATTTAGGAAAAACACTCTCAGTAGCCCAACCAGGATTCTAACCTCGATCTTACCGTTGTCGGCAGGCAAGTCTAACACGAGAGTGACGCCTTAGACTATTCGGCCACTGCAGCGAGTATTATCAGAGAATTAAAGTGGGAAATGAAAATTAGCTTGATTGATCAGGTGGATAAAGGTGTCAGACTCGTCTTCTCTGAATTGGCAGTGATGGGGAGCCAGGGTATATTGAGTATACGGAGTTTTTTCCTTAATGGTTTTCCCCTATCTTCACGTGAATGTGGGTACATTTTCTCTAAATTATACCTTTCATGTACCTATCCCACTAGCGCAATTAAATTGTGGCTAGCTCGAACGGATAGTAAGATGCGGGGGGCAGCAGGAAGGAAGGAAGAGGGTACAGCTTACGTGTTTAACGAGTTCATACTTAATAGGAGTTTGGTAGGAAGAAACTTTAAGAAAATACAAACATTTTCAATTATTTATTTGTGGTCAACATAGATAACATTTTACTATATTTGTATCATTATTTTATAGGTATTTAGGCTATAATATCTATCAAAAGTGACAGCTGGACTTGACGTATGAATACGTGTATGTAGATCTAGTAACATTTTTAGCTATCAGCTGTCTTCCTATGAAATTTTGACTGTACATTTTGAGACCCTGCCGAAGAGTCGAACAAGGATATATCAATCTCGATGTTTGCTTCCATGCTGCCTTGAACTATAAGAGACAAAGCTTATGGGAGTTCTCAACTCCTAAAAATAAATATATCCCGTCTACACAGACAGACAGACAGACAGACAAGTCCGACTTTTGATGTTTTTGAAACGGGTGCTTGTCAAGTTGCGTCTGACTGGCGCGAGTACGTGCGTCTCGCGCCGGGCACGTAGTGGCTCAGTGTGCATGCACGAACTCGACTCGTACCCGTGGGACAAGTACTTCAGTTACTCTACTCTGTACTACACTCGGTCACAGGCTTTAAGAGGACTGGAGGCATTATCTCGCAGGGTGTATAAACAAAGTCAGTAGATATCTTTGATAAAACAGAAATGGAAGCGATCTTTCGTTATTGTACCGTTAACTTTGTGTAGGAGGCAGGATTGAGCTATTTCTCTTGACCCGGGGCTACGTGAACGTAACGTTACATTAACGTTAAAATAATCTTGATTCCCGCATGCATATGTATGCCGGACTCCGGAGGTGCCATGATAGTTGTCTATTTGATTGTCAAGCTCGTTTATTAGTTGTAAAGTTATAAGAAACACACCAGCTTCAGCGGCCGAGTGGTCTAACTTTTAAGGTAAGCGTCCATTGGTCCGCATCGCACAAATCGCATGCATTGGATTTTTGAATTCTTTACATTATTTTTTAATGAAACTGCGTCCACGGGTCCGCACCGTACGCATCGGACATCGACGATGCCGACGGAATTCCGTGAGGCAGATTAAAATCCGATGCGTGTGATGCGGACCAGTGGACGCCCTCCCCGACATTCGCACCATTCGTATTCATAAATCCCAGATTTATTCTCTCTTTGGTTTATAGATGGCCAGTAGAGTTCACTCCTGGGAACAGTTTTAAGTGATTTAGTTCACTGAAATGAGCAGTTCATTTATCTAGTTCGATAGTTTGAGAGCTACTTCTTATGGTTCAGTCATTCACGAACTTCTTCTTGTGGTTCAGTCATTCGCGAACAACTTCTTGTGGCTCAGTCGTTCGTGAACTACTTCTTATGGTTCAGTCATTCGCGAACTACTTCTTGTGGTTCAGTCGTCCGTGAACTACTTCTTGTGGTTCATTCGTACGTGAACTACTTATTGCGGTCCATTCGTACGCGAACTACTTATTGTGGTTCAGTCGTACACGAACTAATTATTGTGGTTCATTCGTACCCGAACTACTTCTTGTGAGTCATTCGTTCGCGAACTTCATCTTTTGCCAACGACCTACATTTTGCAGTTTAATCCTCCACAAGTTGGCGAACGACTGAGTCAGTTATTATTTCCCCCCTCACATCACTAGTTACATCGTACTCACAAACCTAAAACTTATTTAAAAAAATGGTACGGCGCACCGCACAGACTTTCTCTCTCTTTCTATAAACTCGTAAGATTTCTGAACGGAATAATGTACATTGTATCATCACCACTCCACATAAGAGCACGCATAAAATAATATACAATGATATAGAATCAATGAGAAAAGAGGCGCATCTTTGTCCACCTAAGAGCATTTCAAACAGTTTAATGTCTTCCACAAGGGTCAACACTTCGTATTAAAATTTCGATTTCTGGTTAAAATTTTAACATTTTATAAGGTGTTGCAGATCTTCAAGTCATCGCATTGATATTTAATTATTCATTTATACATTTTGACCAATAAAAAATGTAAATATTGACTATTGAGTCTAAAATGGAGATAGATCATTGCTATGCAAACATTTCTCCTAAGAGCTTTAAGGAAAAATAACATACTTTTTTAGATACTTATATTTAATTACTCTATGGCATTGGAGAATTATTGCGTTAAGACTTAAGTAGTATATGTTTACAACTAAAGCTCACAAAATTGTATTAATATATTTGCAAATATCTCAGAAACTGTTGCTTTTATAAAAATATATGTCAAATAAAAGTTTTTTATTTCTAATAGTCCTACAATTTTGCAATGATAAGTTGTTTAGTTTCTCAAATAGTTGTGGAGATACGGAAATTAACGCTTCTGTAAAGTACCCTAAAAATCATTTTCATAGGAAAATGAAAATAGCCAGTTTATTTATAATCTTAATCAACGCCTAGATACGAATTTTAATCAAAATCGTTTGAGCAGATTTTGAGAAAACCAAATTTTTCTCTTTTCGCCCTTCAGTAAACTACCCTTAATTTTAAGTTTTTATAGACACACAGACAGACGGCATTGCAAAGACTATTTTTTAGGGTTCGGGGGGTCATGAGACGTCGACATCCATCAACATTTCAGGTTAGTTTTTTTTTACGGTCGCAATACTTAAACTTTAATGTCCAAAAAGTTAAAAAAATTCATATAATTGCGTATAGATTGAAAGTTATTGATTTTATAAAAATATGTTTCGGATAAAATATCTGTATTATAAATATATATACATATTTGTAATGCTAAGTAATTTCATATCTCAAATAGTTTCGGAGCTATTATAAAAAATGTTAATTGACGCATCAGACCGGAGCCCTTAAAGCCATTTTGCCGAAATATTGAGGGTAGCCATTTTGTTTGGAATATTTATTAATGTTTATAAATGAAATTTAATCAAAATCGTTAGAGCCGATTTTGAGAAAATCGACTTTTTCTCTTTTTGCCCTTCAGTAAACTACCCTTAATTTTAAGTTTTAATAGACACACAGACAGACGGCATTGCAAAGACTATTTTTTAGGGTTCGGGGGGTCATGAGACGTCGACATCCATCAACATTTCAGGTTAGTTTTTTTTACGATCGCAATACTTAAGCTTTAATGTCCAAAAAGTTAAAAATATATATATAATTGCGTATAGATTGAAAATTATTGATTTTATAAAAATATGTTTCGAATAAAATATTTGTATTATAAATATATATACATATTTGTAATGCTAAGTAATTTCATATCTCAAATAGTTTCGGAGCTATTATAAAAAATGTTAATTTACGCATCAGACCGGAGCCCTTAAAGCCATTTTGCCGAAATATTGAGAGTAGCCATTTTGTTTGGAATATTTATTAATGTTCATAAATGAAATTTAATCAAAATCGTTAGAGCCGATTTTGAGAAAATCGACTTTTTCTCTTTTTGCCCTTCAGTAAACTACCCTTAATTTTAAGTTTTAATAGACACACAGACAGACGGCATTGCAAAGACTATTTTTTAGGGTTCGGGGGGTCATGAGACGTCGACATCCATCAACATTTCAGGTTAGTTTTTTTTACGATCGCAATACTTAAGCTTTAATGTCCAAAAAGCTAAAAATATATATATAATTGCGTATAGATTGAAAATTATTGATTTTATAAAAATATGTTTCGAATAAAATATTTGTATTATAAATATATATACATATTTGTAATGCTAAGTAATTTCATATCTCAAATAGTTTCGGAGCTATTATAAAAAATGTTAATTTACGCATCAGACCGGAGCCCTTAAAGCCATTTTGCCGAAATATTGAGAGTAGCCATTTTGTTTGGAATATTTATTAATGTTCATAAATGAAATTTAATCAAAATCGTTAGAGCCGATTTTGAGAAAATCGACTTTTTCTCTTTTTTCCCTTCAGTAAACTACCCTTAATTTTAGGGGTAGATATCCAATTCCAAAAACCCCTCGGGGCAACCCTATGAAAACCCTAGATATCAAGTTTCAGCTCAATCGGTAAAATAGTTTAGGCTCTAGTTGGAGGTACAGACAGACAGACAGACAGACAGACAGACAGACAGAAAGTCAAAAACCACTTTTTCGGATTCAGGAAGTCATGAAACGTCAAAATTCATCAAAATCTCGAGTTCGATTTTTTTGACGATCACCATACTTTCTCTACCTGTAAGATAGAGAGAAAGTAAAAATATAGCTTTGATAAGTTTATAATTAAAGAAAAAAATACTTAAATAAAGTGAATAATATCATAAAAACAATACTTTAAAGTCAAATTTGATAAGCTACAAATAGCACCAGCTGTTAGATTAATTATAGTTTTAAAATATTTTAGCTTTATCTTAACGACTACCCGTGCCAGTGATGTCATTATTGATACTAGGGGCCGTATAGAAGAACGTTGTTTGGAAATCCGTATGCTCTGAGTTCAGTGGACGCAGTCAGAACACTAAATACATCCGATTCGTGCTATGCGGCCCAATGGACGCAGTCTCATTAAAATTGTGCATTCGTTGATTTGGAGAAAGCGTACGATCGTGTGAATAGGAGAATGTTCTGGAATGTTCTGAGAAAGTATGTATGATGTGGTTGCATGGTTAGTAAATGCAATTATGGCGAAAATATGATGGAAGTAAAGCGGGCGTTATGGTGGATGTAGCTTTGAGCGAATGGTTTGTTACTAAACAGGGTGTTAGACAAGGCTAGGTAATGTATCCAGGGTTGTTTAATGTTTTCATGGATAAGTGTATGAGGGATGCTTGTGAAGACGTGGTTGGTGTACAAATGAAAAATGTGAATGTGAGAGTGCTGCTATAGGCAGATGATGCCTTATTAATGGCTGAGAGAAAAAGTGACTTGCAGAATTCGTTAAATCATTTGAATGTGCTGACAGGCAGAATGGATCTTCGGATAAATGTATCCAAGGCTAAGGTGATACTCTCTGATAAGGACAGATCAGAAAATGGTTTTCAGCTTAGTGTAAATGAAAAAAACTGTTAGAACACGTTAATAATTTTCTGTACCCAGGCAGAATGCTACGTAAAAAGGGAAGGATAGATGGTGAAATCGACAAACGGATGAATGCATCTTGGAGAGTAGTTGGATGTATGTTGACCATTGCAAAGAATAAAATAGTATCGAAAGAAACAAAGATGGTAATATATAAAAGTGTGTTAACGCCAACGTTGTTTTATGGATGTGAAGCGTGGATTTGTCAGGAGAAACACAAGAGCAAGGTGAATGCGGTTGAAATGAGATATATAATAAATGTACGTGGAAAGACTCGTATGGACAGAGTCAGTAACGAATGGGTGCTGAAGAAGTGCGGTTTGAAAGAAAATCCAACAGGTCAGTGTGAAAGAAGTGTCTTGCATTGGTTTGGGCATTTTGAAAGAATGAGTTTGGATTCAAGTGACGAACCAAATATTTGAACGTAGAGTGTGTGGATCAAAAGGAAGGGATAGGTCATGCAAGACGTGGCTAAATGTTGTAGACGAGTGTGCGAAAATGAGAAACATTAATAGTTTTAAGAAGGATGCTCCTTCAAGCTCCCGCGCTCACTAGCGATGCCAACATTTTATAGGATTTCGCGGGAGGAGTGCCCGACGCCATGGACTGCACGTTCCCCCAGAAATAAAAAAGAACTGTCACACCAATAAATAAATAAAAACCTCCCACCCAAAACTCTTTCCTCTAGGATGCATGGGGCAAAAAAACCAATGGGCACACATAAAATCAAATGAGCACACATAAAAATCAAATTGGACAGGAATGAACAAGTTTTGACAGGAATAAAACACATACAAACCGGGGAATACAGTACATTTTGTGGAAAGAGGGTGAGGGGGAGGCGGAGGGGGAGCCAATCGGAGAACCAGGTCTATTTATATCGGCCAATCACAGCCTGTTTTCAACGGTTGATCCATCTACCTTTGAAATTATTTTACAGAAATAATAATTGAAAATTTTCTTGAAAAAATATAGGGAAAATTTTCCGTCTCACATCTCTCTTACACATCACTACCAAGTCCACCGAAATGCTTACATCAACGGACCCTACAAGCGACACCTCCCTTCCATCACAAGGACTGACTGTATATTGAATTTTTACATTTATTACTATTTCCATCCTACGGCCTGGGTCAATGTTTTATTCATGTCATATAATTATTTTCCACTACTATCCTGCTAGGCCTGTCACAGCTTCATAATGCCTAATCATATAACTTAAGACTAGGAGAGGCACAACATCCAGTCTCCGGCTGTTAATTTATCAATGTGAAAGGGTAAACCCATATTTCCATCAATGATAAATTTCCCGGCCATGCCGGAAGTCAAATCCGGGACCCTTAACTCAGTAAGTAGACAGGTTACCGACCGAGCTAAGGTGTCGGATTGTATATTGATTGTTATTACTTATTAGTATTACTATTATCATTCGTAGAATGACGCGTTAGAACATACGACCACCGATGCGGGTCTGGCAACACTCCACGACACGACATTGCTAAAAAGTATTTTTTTAAGGAGCGTTAGCATCCTGTCTTCACTGATCCTAGGCCCGACTCTCTTTTTGCCAGGCTATAAACACGTGTCAGAAACCTGTGAGTCTGCTAATTACAAAGTCGAATATGTTCTAAACAAACTTGTGGCAAACTCTTGGAAGACCAGACCCATTCGCCCCTGGTGGGAAAAACAGAAAACACACACTTGAAACTCTTGAGCGTGACACGTGCCATGATTTATATAGAAGAGGGGGTGGTGAAGTGGTGGTGAGGGGGAAGATCAACACCTTTTCAGACCAGACTGACGAGTAGATTAATAGCTTGCATCGTTGTTTTTATTACGTTTCTTTTGCTATAGTCGGAGGACGTTTCATTCTACGCGTTGAGACAGGATGTTTTTGTTTTGTTTTTATATTTAGGTCCTGTCCTCCATCTGGGCTACCCGCACATTTACACTAATGGGTAGAGCCCCGTAAAAATAGTTTTACTTTAAATTAAATTTAGTTTTTTAAATCTAACTTTTCGGTGTTATTTCGTGTTTATTAAAAATCACATGTTATCTGGAGGTGTTTAAAAGTACCTATTGTTTACATATTGAGAGAAAGTATAGAAAATTAAAATTTATTATTGAAACTTTATATATTTGCTTTAAAATTCTTTGTCAATTTTGTCTGCATATTTCACAATTTTGTAGCCTAAAGTTAGCTTACGCTACAACAAAATACTAATCAAATTACAGCAGGGTCAACATTTCAGCTTAATTTCTTCTTAACTTCGTGTTTATTTAAAGATTTTGTTGTTGTAAAAGTGGTGTTATTTCGTTTTACAGGAGGATTTCGTGTAACAAGACAATTTCGTTTTATTTCACTTTTCAAAAACATTGTAAATCGTATATAAAAAACTATTAAAGGAAAAAGTACTTGATTCCATCTTTGTATGGTACTTTTCGCTTTATCGCATCTCGCAATTTTTACGGGGCTAATGGGGTAGGAATCTAGATTATGGGCGGTATGCAAGAACGTTAGTGAAAGCTTAGTGGCCTAATAGTGTAGTTCCGAGCAAATTATCAGTCCACCTTTTAACCTATTATGACGCAAGCAAACCTACGCTGATGTCAACAAAGCATCCACTTAGTCAAGTTCTTGCATACGGCCCTAAGTGTATTCACAAATGCGAGAAGGAACTGTATGTAAACCATTTATAGTCCAAATGTCATGGGATCCGCTTCGGTGGCCGCATAGTCTAAGGAGTCACTCTCGCAATAGACGGGATTACCGATGACGAGGAGATCGTGGTTAGAATCCCAGTCTGGTGTGCTTAGGTTGGTTTTTTCATAAATGGCTTTCTCACTCTACCTCCACGCAAATGCAGTAAAATTCTTCTAAATTCAACCTTCCTCATCCTTAACACATTCACGTAATTAATTGGGGGTGGGGGGTCACCAGTCCATAGAGTGTCGTTCCGGTCGAATATACCAACAGATCGAGTTTCTGGTACTTCCACCCTTCTCTTCAACTCTCCCAACTATGCAACTATGCTGATTAACCAATAGGAAAGAAGGGGGGTATATTGACCAACAGATCGAGCTTGAGTATTTAAAGGTCGTATATCCCCTCACCCTTATCATCAACTCCCCGACTATGGTGGATAAACAAAAGGAAAGAACCTCCCCCCAACGAACAACATTCGATGTAACGCAATACGCCCTAATTAGTACACATGCGTACAACCTTAACGAGTAGTAAGACGCGATGATTAAAAAACAAACTATCAATGTTGAAATAAAATAATTTTAATTTTATACAAGTTCCTTTCTGGCATAACCCTATCTTACCACCCCATAGTTTAGCGTGCACCCCGTTCCGTTCTCAAGCTAGGCACTCCCATTAAACCCCATCCTTCTTCATCCTGTTCCCTATTTTTTTTTAGCGCCGCGTCTTACTACCCGTTCGGGTTGTACGCCTATGTACTAAACACACTAACGGGTTAGGGATTAGGAAGGTTTAATTGAGAGGAAGTGCACCCACTTTTGCGAGGAGGGAGAGTGAAAACCTATTTTGGGAAAACCCCCCTCAATGCATCCTACTGGGTTTGAACTCCGATCTCCCCGTTTTCGGCAGTCTAATCTAACACGAGAGTAGCGCGTTAGACCACGCGGCCACCGAAGCTGGTCTGTTCCCTATTGATATGCGTTGACTGATGTAAATCCTCCATCCCCGCTGCCCCCATCATTCCACGCGTCAAATCTCCCTGCATCATGATTCATGACACGTCACTTTGTCAGCTTGTCTCCTGTTCTGTTATGACAGAGCGCCATGTTTGTAACATTGAGCGGTCCTGTTATTGTGTTACTTAGTCGCCCGCCACACCGACTGGCTGACAAGTAGGGAGGGGTGTAACAAAAGTATTGATACTTTTCTAATATCGATATTTTCCCTTCGATATTAGTAATTTTTACTCGATACTTTTTTCCCGAAACTTTTACTGATATTAGTAATCACACTCCGGTATAGAAAGAAACAACTTTTTTTTTTATCTTCACTCATGCTTAGATTAAATGTTTACTATGCTTAAAGAAGGGTACAAAATAGATTGAAAAAATATATTTTTAATTATATTCAGCTATTAAATAACTTTTCATCAGCTAAATTTTCATAGATATTTTGAAAGCTGGTATGGTAAAATCTTTTGTAATATCCATTATATTATTATCATCACCACGTCTTACTATCCGTTATGGTTATACGCGCTCTCGCTAATGTGTAATGGTAGGGTGATTGTGAGATGAAATGAAATGGAGGACCTACAGTTTAACGTGGGATCCGAACCACGGCGGAGGCCTGGCGTCCCACACACTCACAAGTTGTGATTCATACACGTCTGACAAGACGTGTCAGAGGTGAAGGAAGGGTTTGGCAATCAAATAAATCTGTGCCGGGACCGAGGATTGAACCCCGGACCACCAGCACAGAAGTCTGACACCCTACCCCTAGACCGTCAAGTCACCAATATATCAATTATACAATACTATCTATCATACCTTTCAAGCTCACATGAAATAGACGCGATAAATCTAAATATACTATAATATGGTTAAATCATTATAATTTTAAGTGTTTAAATAAATAGTAAAGCACTATTATTATTATTATTATTATTATTATTATTATTATTATTATTATTATTATTATTATTATTATTATTACTACTACTACTATACAAGAGTTGAAAAAACTTGATAAAAAAATTCCAGATTAAAATTTCTATACCGATACTTACAGCTATCGATTCTTTTCTTTCGATACTAGTACGGTATCGATATTTTTCTTCCGATACTTGAAATGAGTACAGTATCGATACTTTTCTTTCGAAACCACATCCCTACTGATAATAGCAGAGGGATGGAAGGAGGAGGAGGAAGAACAAATACACCTACTGGTTGACAAGAGCAGAGGGATGGGAGGAGTAGGAAGAACAAATATACCTACTGGTTGACAAGAGCAGAGGGATGGGAGGAGTAGGAAGAACAAATATACCTACTGGTTGACAAGAGCAGAGGGATGGGAGGAGTAGGAAGAACAAATACACCTACTGGTTGACAAGAGCAGAGGGATGGGAGGAGTAGGAAGAACAAATATACCTACTGGTTGACAAGAGCAGAGGGATGGGAGGAGTAGGAAGAACAAATATACCTACTGGTTGACAAGAGCAGAGGGATGGGAGGAGTAGGAAGAACAAATACACCTACTGGTTGACAAGAGCAGAGGGATGGGAGGAGTAGGAAGAACAAATATACCTACTGGTTGACAAGAGCAGAGGGATGGGAGGAGGAGGAAGAACAAATACACCTACTGGTTGACAATAGCAGAGGGATGGGGGGAGGAGGAGGAAGAACAAATATACCTACTGGTTGACAAGAGCAGAGGGATGGGAGGAGGAGGAAGTACAAAATACACCTATTGATTGAGAGAAACAGCTGCTAAAATGTGGGTATGGTTTTTATAGGGAGATATTAAAAATCAACCAGAATACGAGAATTTTTGGGATGTTTCAGAGTGGAACATGTCGACTTTTTACCCCACCTACGGTAGGAGTGTAAATAACTGACAGCAATAGTTACCAGATATACCGTACTCTAATGTAATGTAAGGTCATTTAATGTTTTGATATTTTTATGCATTAAAAACACATATAAGCACGTATATTTGCCTGCATTTGTGTATCTGTGTACTTGCTTGTGTGTCCAAACCTTACGGCCACCTGTGTATGTTCGTATGTATAGTGTTATAGAAAATAGTTTTGTGTTCTTTCCGGTAAACACCAAACTCGTGTACCTACTTCAGTAGCCGCATGGTCTAATAAAGAGTCAAGCTCGTGCTAGACTAGAGTGCTGATTACAAGGAGATCGGGGTTCGAATCCCGGTTGGGTGTAGTGAGGGAGATTTTTCCAAAAATGGTTTTACACTTTCGCACCACGCAAATGTGGATACACGTCCTCTGAATTAATTCAACCCTATCCCTAACTCGTTAGCGTAATTAGTACATATGCTAATAGACTGAACCGGTAGTAAGACGCGGTACTAAAAAAAAAGTTATGAGTTTTTTTTTTTTTTTAAGTTTCGTCAATATTCAACCTAAGCGCAACATCTGATTGACTACAATCAGGTTAGCCCTGACGATCTCGACGCGGCAGGACCAAACCACGCTGTGATAAAGGAAGTTTGTCCGAGCAAGGTCATCTGAGTCTTGCGTCAGCCAAAGTGCCAGCCAATACAAATCTCAGTGCCAGACTGCCAGTCTCACATTATGTGAACGGCGCGCGCACACACACTTGGGCGAGTGTTTATATGAGTGGCCGGCCCGGCGGTGTGTTTATCTTTGAGATCGTCCGACGACAATGTCTTATTACTTGTACCGTCATCTAACCTTACTCTCGCCAGATGCTGTTTGTTACTACTCGTCAGATGTTGTTATTAAGTGCCAGACTTTGTTATTGGTCTACTCATCAGATTTTATTAGATTTATTGCTCGCCAGATGCTATTATTACTCGCACTTTCTGAACCAATTTATTATATCAAAGCCGCTTCGTTATAGATTATGTATCAGGGGAAAAAAAAGCAATACTATAATCATTTATATAGTACGATTTTGGTAGAAAGAACAGTATATGTTAGTTACTTTTTTACATCTATTACTGTTTCCAGCCATGGCATAGGTCAGTTTTTTTTATTCAAGCTATATATTTTCCATTACCGGCTTGCTAGGCCTGTCGTAGCTTCATATGCCTTATTATCTAGCTTAAGACTAGGACAGGCACAACATCCAGTACCCAGTCGTTAATGTATCACTGTGGAAGGAAAAACCCACATCTCACTAGTTATAAATCCTTCGGCCACCCCGGAAATCGAACCCATGATCTTCAGCTCAGTAAACATATATGCTAGCGACTGAGCTAAAGTGTCGGAAAGATTATTATTATTATTATCATCACTGCGTCTTACTACCCGTTCGGGTTATACGCGCTTACGCTAATGTGCAATGGTGGGGTGATTGTGAGATGAAATGGAGGACCTACAGTTTAACGTGGGATCCGAACCACGGTAGGAGGCCTGTGTCGGAAAGAGGTTAGTTACTAAAGTCATTAAAACAATGTTAATATATTAACACATCAAGTCATGTGATCTACAGATGTCGCTTTAGATAGATATTATCAATAGTCTACCTAAAGAATAACATTAATAATATAGTACCTAACATGTTGTCAATGTTGACAGCAAAGAAATATGTTTGAATTTTCTCTACTGGTCCTTAGAACCAAAATCAGTTTTTTTATAGTAACAAAAGCAGAGCCTTTGGCCTATGACTCGAGGAAAACAGGTTTTGGCGTCTTCAACAGATTATAGTCCAATTTTTATAAAAATAACCTTTTAAAAAATAGATTTGTTTTTGGTCAAACTTGATAATATTTCACTAGTTTAAAAAAATAATAGTTATTGATAATCAAAAGTGGACGCTGCGGATCACATGACCTGAATTATGACTACGTGAAAATAGATTTAGTGAATTCTAGTTGCCAGTTGAGGCTCTTACTATGAAAATAAGACTGTACTTGGGTCGGTCTTGTCCCCGGCCTAGATTCTCATCTCATGTACCCTCGTTTCACTGAAGTGCTGAGAGACTCGATGAAGCATGAAACCTCAAGTCATGTTTTATATAGTATACAAAAAAAACCCACCTCTTCTTTCTTCTGTTGTACCAATATAACAGAGCCATCCAGTCAATATCTGATAAACGAGAACTTGCTAAGTGCTCTTCTCGCACTTTACGAACACAAGATTCATGTATTTGACCAATGGTTATCTTTCCATATGGCCAGCAAGCTACGGACCACTTTACATATTTGCGTCAAGGTGTTGAGACCTATGGAAGAGGATGGTAATTGCGCGCCTTTTGCGTCAAGGTGTTGAGACCTATGGAAGAAGGATGGTCATTGCACGCCTTTTGCGTCAAGGTGTTGAGACCTATGGAAGAGGATGGTCACTGCACGCCTTTTGCGTCAAGGTGTTGAGACCTATAGAAGAGGATGGTAACTGCGCGCCTTTTGCGTCAAGGTGTTGAAACCTGCGGAAGAGGTCGTCTACCTTTTTCCGTACGCAAATTACCGAACATTATGTTCTCTTACCCGAATCGGTGGGCACGAGGACTGAATATCAGGCTCACCTATTCTGGTTTAGTTGATGACGGGGAGATTATGATTTCGAATCCCACCCGAATGTAGAGTATGTTTTTACCCCACTTTACCTTTACGTAAATACGGGTACATTTCCTTTGATATTCTACCTCATTCGTCCCTACCCCATTATCGTAGTTAAAATGTGTGTATTCTGGAGGCATACAGTTCTATTTTATAGGCAGGGTCATAAAAGCCACTAAGATCTAGTTTCACGTATTCATACGTCAAGTTATGTGATCTGCATATGCAATTTTTGATATATTTCTTTTGCACCACATCCTTTTACCTGTTCAGGTTCTATGCATATCTACTAATTATGCTAATGAGCTAGGGATGAGGAAGGTTGAATTTAAAGGAGGTTTACCCGCATTTACGTGGAGAGAGTGTGAGAAACTATTTAGAAAAATCACCCCCAGTACACTCGACTAGGATTTGAGTCCTGATCTCTTTGTCATCTGCAGTCCAGTATATAGCTAGAGTGACGCCTTAGAGACCATCTGGCCACCGAAGCAGGTGATAAATTATGTAATTTCTTATAAGATAACACTAAGAAAATAGTAAATTTTATCAATGTAAAAAAAAGTTTATATTTCTAAAAAAGACCTTTCCTTTGAAAACTGTGCTGTAGTAAGTAAGACGCGGTGGGAATAAAATGTTCTCTTCTTCGCAATATGAGTCAACCTGAGAACATCTTTAGACCTTGGCTTCTGTATGACCATCGCATTCTGGTCCGTATTAGTTTGAAGCTGTTTCAATGAAAATATATGGAATGAAAGAAGGTTCCAGACCAGAACCCAGAACCAATTTTAATCAAAACTTTGTTATCGTTAGGCAACTAGTCCCTCGGCGTTGAGGAGACTGTCTATCAAGGTAACGAGATTCTTTACAGATTTTCAGAAATATCGCGTTATTAAAGAAGTGTTTTGTTAATTTGAAATATTGTTCGAGCAGCAAAATGAATGCGAAATATATCAACATGGTCCTGCTAAATTAAAAACCAAACATTACTAAGTTAAAAAAAAGTATGAAAAGGTAGAATTAGCTAACTCTCGTCAACGACGTTTCAAGTGAAATGTCTCGTTTCTGAGAGATAGATGGCTATAAACGTAGTTCTTCCTCAAATAATATTAAGTAATATTTAGTAGGCTTACAGCTCGTTTCGTTTGGTCTAACGCGTCACTATCACAATATACTGAACTGTTAATGACGAGGAGGTTGGGGTTCGAATCCCGGTCGAATGTAACAAGTGGTTTTCCACTTTCCCTACAAGCAAATGTGGCTATATCTTTTCTAAATTCAACCTGTATCACCCCTAGAACATTATCGATTTTAGTACAAGTACAAGACGCGGTGATTAAAACACAGATAAAAAAAATAGACTCATAATAGGAGATGTTAAGATAAAATTGACGATTGTTTTGGTGTTTTTGAAGCTTCATAACTGCTTTTTCCTGCAAGAAATACAGAAGTGCGAGACACTTTCTAGAAACAAACAGATTATATTACTAGTAACTGCAGCGTTAAGCGAAAATAGTCGCGTGATCAGGTATCGACAAGAGACGCAACATGTTATTCTAAGTTGAACCCTTTAAGGTTGTGTTCCGCTATATAAAGGTCGTTTTAAATTTGAGTAAACCTGTCCTTTTCCGAAATTAAAGTAATATGAGACATATTTAGTACAAAGTACAAAATACAGTAGACTATCATTATTCGCATCAATGAGGGGAAGAGTTTTAATAAAACTTAAAACATACCAAAATTATTATTTTTATTTGAGGTATTTTAATGTATACTTCCTGAACCTAATAATTATATCAGCACAGAAATAATACGCTAACTCAAATCCAGAACAGACACAACAACCAACCCCCTTGCCGTTAACTCATCATTGTGCAAGGGGAAACACACATTTGACCATTGATAATTTTTTCGGTCATGCAGAGAAACGAACCCGGGACCCTTAGCTCAGTGTACAGACACCCTGCCGATTGATGAGCTAAGGTGTCGGACATTATTATAATAGATTCGTTAAAGTTCTTTTTATAGTAATGAAAATGTATATTTTAAAACAAATTTTGTTAATCCAGAAACCACAAATAGTTTCTTAACCTAAAATTAATGGTTGGAAACCATAAAATTCCCGCTTGTACACCCCTTAAGGCGGGATGAAAGGGGACGCGAAAGAAGTTAAGTGTTTTTGCAGATTTTATAGAACTTTTTTTTCGGCAAAATAAATAAAAAAACTCTCCAGAAGTAACATAAGGTGTTATTTTATATACAGGAGAATCTCAACAGTTCTTGTGTATCTATCAAGAGTGTCCTAGAATTTAATGAAAAACTTTTTAAATATAGAAAAAACGTTCTAATCAAATTCCAGGACACCCTTGACAGATATTCAAGAACTGTTGATATCACCACGTGAAGAAAATTAAACTTTATGTTTATGCTTGATAAATATTTGATTTGTTTTACCCCAAAAAAAAGTTTGCCATAAAAAACTGCGAACACATTTAGCTTAACTTGTAATACCCACCATCCCACCACGTGGTACCTTAGCATTCAGAGGAGCAGCAGTGATCTGCGCCGTCAGTGGAGGAAGTGGGAATCCGGTCTTCTCGCATTATGCTGACGGCGAGGTATAGGAGCATCAGCTATGTCACTATGCGACATCGGAAGACCGCTAGTTTTTGTGTCGCTGTGAGAGAAGTTCTTGTTATGCTCGCACAAGACATTTCCTAACTGAGCGAGAGCGTTGATTGTTATTCAACCCTTGTATTGAAGGTGTGTCTCTGCCGTCCTTGGCACACCATA
>CABFWB010000198.1:387556-400571 GCA_902151455.1 Timema bartmani
CCCAAATCAAGGGTGGACTGGGACACCGGGAGATATTCCCGGTGGGCCGATTTGATTGGGTATACTGAAGGTGGTTTCCCACTCTCCTTCCAAGCAAATAACCAGCCCCGTGTTTTAGTGGGAAGTGCATCAGGCTACGAGCTTAGGGGTCCCGGGTTTGATTCCCGGCTGGTACCTTGGCTATTTTTCCCGAAAGGCGAATCACCCCAACAGTCACCAGGGTTTGGTTAGTTTGACTTAAGTTTAGATTTAAGTGTTTCCACTTGTTCCACACCCTTATACTCACTATCACCATCAGCTCATCTCATCGGGACATGGAAAGAGGCTCCAAGGAAAGGATGTACGATTAGTACATTCGGGTGTCATCTGGGTAACGGTACGTTATTACCGGCTAATATTTCCACTACTGGGCTACGATTGATGTAGACCAGACGCTCAATATTAATATTACCTCTGAAATGCTTCCTTCCTCATTCCTACCCCATTAGAATAATTATCATACGTGTAACCTGAACAGGTAGTAAGATGCGGGTGCTAAAAAAAATATTCCCTCGGCAATCCCACTATTAGTAGTCTATTAATGTTTACTTTATTCAATGTGTGTTTCAACTTCGAGGGAAAAGAAGGGCGGGGCTCTAAAATATTTTTTATCGGCCTTAATAAAATATATTTATGTCTTTTATTGACATTTTCACCTTCTTGGTCCCACAGTGATTGACATAAAAAAAACACACACACTCAGGTATTCGTAAATGGTTTTAAAACTCAATAAAACATTGGCAACGGCTTAGATAGTAAAATATACAAAAACGGGTCTAGTAAAACATTGATGACTACATCATTAACCAAATATATATATATATATTTTACTTTGGGCGGTAATTAAAGAAGTAATAACATATGTTTAATGAGGTTCCCCATTCGCGCTCACACATCGCTTCATTTTTAACTATTCGTGAAAGAAGGAGGGGGCTAATAGCTTTGATATGTCTGTGATTTACAAACTAGCCTCAAGCAACGAATACATTAGATCAGCGTCTCTCAAACTGTGAGGCGCGACCCACTGGTGAAGGACGATACTCACAAAACTAAGGAGTTCGTATCTTTGCCACAGCGTAGCAGCACTTTACTATGAAACAAATAACTATATAAGTTAAGTACTATTATCTACAGTTGTCACGTTTGATATATATTATCAACACATATTAAAATAACACTAATAATAAGGTAAAATGTTATCAATGTTGGCTGCAAGAAACAATATGTTGATATTTTCTAAATTGACTTTTCTATAAAAATTGGACTGTATGGACTGTATTTTACATTATGTATTAGTTTATATAAAAAACCAAGAGAAAAAGGAATGCTTTACGGAATGCTCGCTTCCTTGCTAAGCTACTCAAATATTTGTAGAAAGCGCAGTTACCTCTCGACAAGCGCTCCATGTAAGACCGGCTCATGAATAGGAACTAACTGGCCACTGGAAAGGGCTGAATGAGGTTTGTGGCCAGTAGAGCGGCTGCTAGAGATTTGATCGTGGGTTTTGCGGCCAGTGGTACTTGTGAATGGTAGATATTTGATCACGGGGTTTGCATCCCAAGGAATGTATGACCGATAGATATATGAATGTGAGTTTTGTGGCCAGTGGGACTTGCAGCCGATAGAGATTTGAACGTGAGTTTTGTGGCCAGTGGGACTTGCGGCCGATAGAGATTTTACTGTGGGTTTTGTGGCCAGTGGGACTTGGGGCCGGTAGGAGAGATTTTATCGTGAGTTTTACAGCCAGTAGAACTTGCGGCTGGTAGAAATTTGAACGTGAGTTTTGCTTCCAAATAGGTTACATATAGTTGGTTAGGTTTTGTAGAATAGGTGAAATGATATAAATGTTTATGGCAGCCGCAAACCCCACAAGCTTTGGAGAGCCATCGTGCAGGCGATATATTGAACCAAATTTTTGGTAGCGGATATTGTTACTGAGAAACTAGCATAGGTATATGATCCTTTTGAACACGCTTTTTTTAACCAGATTCGGTGGTCGCATGGTCTAACACGTCAGAATATAACGTTGCCCAGGCTATATCTTGGAGGTTGTCTACATGGTCATACCCGCAATGAGATGACGTGATGATAGTAATTAGAAAGTGTGGAGCTGGTGAAAATCTAAAATATAGCTTAAGACTAACTAACCAGACCATTCCCGCTTCGGTGGTCGCATGGTCAAACGCGCTACTCTCGAAATTGAGGTTCGAATCTTGGTCGGATATACTGAGGATGGTTTTCAAACATGTGTTTCCACTCTCCCTCCACGCAAATGCGGTTACACTTCATATAAATGTAACCTTTATTTCCTCAAATCATTAGCGTAATTAGTACATAAGCGTATAACCCGAGCGGCTAGTAAGACACGGTGATAAAAAAAAATGACGATATCATTTTAATGTGGTTGTACAGCAGAAGGAAAAGACAAGGTGAACATAATGTATGTATATCCTTGTACTTCGGATGTTTTAAATCGTATACGCATAGATGTTGGCATACTAACTCACAAAGCACCACCTCCTGCGAATGGGTCATAAGCACCCCCAGTTTTCGTTGTTTGAACATTTAAAAAATAAATTAACACACAAAATTCAATAGCAAATACGCAATGTCGCTACAACTCAAGCACTGTCATTGAGACTCCAGCTGCAAGCACTGTTATTGCGACTCTAGCCGCAAGCACTGCTCATTCCACCAGTACTGCGACACAAGCCCCCCATCGCTTCGTGTCGCAGACAAAACTTAATCTACGCATGCGTGAAGACTGCGACTCCAGCCGCAGTCGCAGGTAACTGTCACATCTTGGACAACGCATCCTAACTAGTGTCATGAATACCTCCATTGACTAACTATTTACACCAATTACCGGTACGAGTATAAACAAAAATTACTGTTATGATTATTTCCACTAATTAGGCATATTGTCATGAATATTCACACTAATTACCGCCTTGAGTATCAACTAATTATTGTCATTAATGTTTCCACCAATTACTTTTACATGTATTTAAACTAATTAGGGTCATAATATGCCCACTAATTGTCATGTTCATTCCACTAATAATAATAATTATTATTATTAGTATGCCCGCTAATTACCTGAGTATCAAACTAAGTACAGTAACAATTATTTTCACTAATTGTTGTAATTAATATTTCCACTAATTACTGCCACGATTAATCTAATTAATCACTACTATGAATCTGCCCACTAAGTACGGACACGATCATCTCCACTAATTGCTGTTATTATTTACACTAATTACATCCACGAGTATTTAAAACAAATAGTCATATATATGTTCCCTAATTATAATTGTCATGAATATCTCCACTAATTACTCTTATTGGTATTTTCACTAATTAACAAAATGATCATTTACACAAATGTCATGATTATTCCCACTAATTATTGTAATAAGTATATCCACTAATTATTATTACTATTTCCGCTTGATAAACTGTTGTAAACGCTAAGCGCCCAGAAAGCTTGTTTTCTTTTCTTAGGATTAACAGGTTTGGTATCAGACATCAGACACTAAACTATTTCGTATTTCGAACTTGTCATTTTGGAGACGAGGTCGTCTTGTGTACCAAGATAAAATACTTCTTTTTGCTATCGGGATGGTCATATTATTACCGAACTGTGATGTTTGGCCTTCAGGGACAGTTATAAATTATACAGTCCCCTTCAGGCACTCAGATGACAGTTAAATAAGAGTTTGTAAACCACAACATAGCGTTCGTTAACTTTAATTGTTATTTAACATCCAAGCGCCTCGAGGAAAGCTTTTGATAGATTAAATTTCAGTGTTGGGCGCACGGTTAGAGTGCCTGACTGATCCAGGAGAATCTATTAGTTTAACTTTTAAGCGTACCTTCATAAAGGGAAGTCATCTCTCACTTCAGTATTTCTTCTTCTTATTGTTAGCGTTTATAGGCACTTAGACATAATGACACCTTGGTATAGTGGTCAGCAAACCTGGCTATCAACGTTGGTGTCTCGGGCTCGATTCCCGGCTGGTACCATGGCTAATTTTTTCCGAAAGAAGAATCATCCCAAAGGTTCACGAAAATCTGGCTAATTTAGGCTTAAGTTAGGTTAAAAGTTTCCACTGGTTCCCCACTCTCATAATATCACAATCACCCCATCTTATCGGGACATGGAAAGCGCCTCCACGAAAAGGATGTACGATTAGTTCAGTCAGGCGTCTACCGAGCAAAGATACATAAATACCGGTTAGTCTTACCACAAACTGGACTGAGAGTGATGTAGCTCAAACACGCATACATAAGGAGATTATTAGCACCTTACACAAAACAGTAAACACGTAGTAAAATCCCTATAGGGGATAAATAAACACAAAGTATGTGCTAAAAATAACAGACAAATATACTAATTAAAATGTCATTTATACAGATTAAAAAGTACTTAAATGTTAAAAGCAAATCTCAACATGAGATTAAATAAACCCAAGTGAGTTATTCTATAACAGTGAAATTAAAATGGCATACAAAAGATTCGCCTGGCGTATAAAACGGAGTAGACCTCTACAAATAACTTCATCGTACTGTCGCATAAAAATTAAAGGAAGGTCCTGTGGGTGTGTAGGGGATATGAGAAAAGGTAACAGTTTTTATAGTGAAACTTTTTTTTGCCAAAATAAATCAAATATTGTTTAAGTAAAAACATAAAGTTTAATTTTCTCCATGTGGTGATATCAACAGTTCCTGAATATCTTTTATGAGCCTATAAACATTTGATGATAAACTTTTTAAATGAAGATAAAACGTGGTCATTAAATTCCAGGACACTCGTAACGCCCTTGGCCCTGTCGAGTTCAAGTCTAAAACCTATTTTGCGGGATGGGGGGCGGGAGGGTGAAAGGCGTGGCGTGACTTCACAACCGACCAAAGTATCCTTCCGCGCCAACAAGAACAGATAGATCAAAGAAACAGTAGATGGCGCTAGATACCGGACAGGTCTTGGGGGAAAAATCATACGTTTGGAAATATCAGTATTCTAGAGAACGAGTGCAATTTTTTTAGTAATATTTTCAACACCTTATCTAAGACAATGTATCAATGTTTTTTAGTGTTACATTTTCTTATTTTTTGTTATGCAGCAGGCAGTTTTCTATTGAAAAATGTCAAAATTATTGATATTTAATCACTGTTAAAATTATAGAGGAGGCGTGTATATAAAAAGGAGATATAACTTAATCAACATGCTTCTATTCTTGAACAAATCGTTTCCGAAAAGAAAATTGCAAAACAATAAAAATCCTTGAAGATAACTGTTTGTTCTCATAACTCTACATTTCCACGCCAAATGAAAAGGGCAAATCACCTTGACAAATATTCAACAGCTGTTGAGGTCACCATGTGAAGAAAATTAAACTCTGTATTTCTACTGAAGAATGATTTGATTTATTTTGGACAAGAAAAATTTTTTGCTATAAAAGCTGCAAAAACACTGGCCTTTTCTCGCGTTCCTTTTACTCCCACCTTAAAAGAGAGCCAGACGAATAGGGGGCATACTTGCGACAATCTTAGGTATTTCTTATAGGGATGGCAGTTCTGAAGCATAACACCTCTTAAATAATTATCTATTATCTTAGAAAGGACTGTTGTGACCCCAATAAAAATGACTTTACTTGTTTTAGGAATGCTAGCTAGATCTGTGTTTCTAACGGTTATTTATTTTGATCTTAAGAAACTCGATACTTCGCGTTAAGAGCTGCTTAGAATGAGCTAATTTCACATTTTCATGAAATCTTTAAAAAATTATAAAACTTAAAATTTGAGTTGGGACTCTCGATACCTTGATTCCTCAAATCCTTCGAATCCTATGGTATTCAATATATTCGTAAATATTTAAAAGAATAAATGGTACTACACAATCACACAAACTTTCTCATATTGTGTATTATGGCTTCGAAGATAATTTTCAAAAATAGGTTTTTGAGTAAAATACCCTTAAGTATGTTTACCTCATAAAAACAAACACATCATCTTGTTAATCGCAATAATAACTTTTTATATATAAATTTCAAACCAAATTATTCAATTATATTTAACAAAATTTAAATTTTCAGACATAAATTAATTGTAAGCCATCCTAAAATTATTTGTTATTTGTAATAAAAAAGTATTCTTATTTATCATGAAAAACTATTCCCAGAATCCCATTTTGAATTAAATTTTCAGGGTCAATTTCCAAAAAATTCAAATTTTCTATATATTTCCTAAGTAAACTACCCTTATATTAATTTATTTTAGATAGATAAAGATACATTATTAATAATATAAAATAGTCTTCCGATATCAATTTTGTACCAAATCGCTAAAGCTATTTTTTTTAAATATTCAAATTAAAAAATCATCTGTAAATTACAAGAAACCGAATTTTACCCCCCAAAACAAGTATACCACTTTATTCGTCACGTCCATTTCAAACACTCCCCAGCTATACATTTTAAGCAAAATCGTCAGAGCCATTTGTAAAACATTTAAAGTTTTCGAAAAATCAGTCCTCAGTAAACTACCCATAAATGAGTTTTCACCCCAAAAACAATTATACATTGTTATTTGTCATACCACAAAATTTACATGTATACATTTTGAACAAAATCATTAAAGATATTTTCGAAATATTTAGAATTTTCAAAAATTTCATGTCGTCCAGGATCCGAACCCGGCACACTTCAGTAACCTCCACTCAAGTGGAGGACAACACCACAAAACAGCACACAGCCATCACTTGCTCGGTGTCCACGTTGTCTAACGCGCTAATCTCATGTTGGAGTAGACTGCCGAAGACGGGGAGATTGGGGTTCGATCTCGGTTGGGTGCACTAAGAGAGGTTTTCTTTAAATTGTTTTCCACTTTCCCTCCACGCAAATGTGGGTGCATTTCCTTTAAATTAAGCCTTCATTAGTGTAATTAGTACATAGGCGTATAACATGAACAGGTAGTAAGACGTGGTGATAGAATAACACCCAACCATACACATCCAAGTTCACTAGTAAATAGATACACGCAGAATCTCTTCAAGGTTAATGTAACACACAATTCACGGTGTAGCACACAACTCAGAGCAACACTCCACACACGTCCACTCGTAATGAGAGCATTAGACAGACAGACATGGGGACAGACAGAATTGTAAAATCCACTGTCCCTGTTCACATAAATCTTAAAGATTCATCATAATCTTGATATCGATTTTTTTCACGTTCACAATACTTCCTTTCGATATGAGAAAGTAAAATAAATGGTATGGAGCTACGCACGGACTTTCTCGCTTCATTGTCTAAAAATGGAGATATTTACTCAAAACCCATAATATATTTGAAAAGAAATAATTATACACTAGCAAATTCGAGCTTTAAAGCACTAAATTCCTCATTTGTATATTTGGGCCAATAAAAAATATCAATATTGGGTCCACAAGGGTCAACACTTCGTATTAAAATTCTGACTTCCGGTTAACATTTTTGAAATTTTATTAGGGGTTGCACATCTTCAGGTCATCGAATTGCTATTAAATTCCTCATTTATAAATTTTGACCAATAAAAAAGGTTAATATTTACTATTGAGTCTAAAATGATAGAGATAGATATTGCTGTACAAATATTACCTCTAAGAAATTAAAGGGAAAAAAATCAACTTTTTGAGAGACTTACTAATATTTAATTACTCTATGGAATTAGAGAATTATTGCGTTAAAACATAAGTAGTATCTCTGTACAAATAAAGCTCACAAAATTGTATTAATATACAGTGGAACCTGACTAATTCGGACTTCCGTAGTTCGAAATCGTCTTTAGTTTGAATTTTTTGCCCGGTCCCGTGAATTTTGTATTAAAACAATGTTAAAAAATCGTGGATAGTTCGAATTTTGTTTTGGTTAGTTCGAACTTTTAGTAAGCTGTAATGTACTGTGCAGTATTGTTTTCCTACTTATAGTTGTGGTAACGTGTTGTTATATTTTTGGAAACAGGGGAGGCGACGTTAGAATGCGGTCAGTCTTCTTCACGCCCCTCCCCCTCCCCCGCTCACCCATACGTCTTTGTTAACACGTACAGTTCTGTACTCCGTTATTCAAGGTCAAACCTCTCGAGTGGTTACGTGCGCTGTTCTTAGTGATTCGGTCGTAGTGGTATTCTTGTGATGTGCGAGTTTATTTTGTTTTATTGTTTAGTTTTAGTTTTGTTTAGTACATACTGTACAGTAGTGTTTGTGTGTGTATAATGATGTCACTGTCCAAGCCACAGTCCTATAAATAATTAACTTTGGCTGAAAAAGTAGCGTTGATAAAGGAGGTGGAAAAGGGACTTAAAAAGAATCAGAAATTGCATAGGCCTTTGGAATTCCCCCTAACATACTTTCAACAATTTTGAAAAACAAACAAAAAATTTTGAGCAATGAAAATGAGAGTGGACAAGATAGGAAAAGATTAAGAGGACCGGAAAACCTATATGTGGACAACTGTGTATTTAAGTGGCTCGAACAAGCGCGAGACAAGAAAGTCCCAGTGAGCGGCCCTCTTCTTGGAGCAACGGCTGAACATTTCGCATCTGAATTAGGATAAACAGACTTCAAAGAGAGTGCAGGGTGGCTAGATGTATTCAAACAACGAAACGGAATTTCCTTCAAAGCTGTATGTGGTGAAAGTGGTGCTGTTGATGTGCGTTCAGCCGATAGTTGGAAGGAAGACTTGAAAATAAATGACCCAGGACATAGAATATAAATTTTTTTTAACGTCGATGAGACGGGACTTTTTTACAAGTGTACTCCTGACAAAACTCTTGCATTTAAAGGTGAACGGTGCAGTGGAGGAAAGCTTAGTAAAGATCGAACAACACTGTTAGTTGGGTATCACTATGGATGGTTCTGAAAAGCCGCCGTTGTTAATGATTGGAAAATCGGCTAACCCACGTTGCTTCAAAATGTAAAATCGAAGCCAGTGGAATACGAGTCAAATAGAAAAGCATAGATGACAGGTGATCTGTTTGAAAAATGGCTTTTAAAAATCGACAAACAGTTTGGCAAACAAAATTGGACAATCCTTTTATTAATTGACAATTACACTGCTCATAACAGAGTTCCTCTTTTGGAAAATGTAAAGGTTATTTTTTTTACCTGCCAAATATGACATCAGTTATTCAACATATGGACCAAGATAATGGAATAATTAAGAACCTAAAACATTTCTATAGACGATTGTTGGTTGAAAAAATTCTTGCTGGAGATTTGTCTACTCAGAAAATTTCGCTTGACGTTCTTCAAGCCTCAAGAATGTGTAAGCAAGCGTGGGATCAAGTGAAAGTTGAAACCGTTAAGAATGGTTTTAAAAATGCTGGCTTTGTCAAGAAAGAAAATGATGGAGAAACTGTGACTGAAACTGCACCAGCTATTGACATCTGGGAGGAAGCTACTTCTGATCCTGCTATCTCCTATGTGGACTTCGTCAGCGTGGATGAAGATGTGGCAGTGTGTGGTGAAGTTACTGATGCGGACATCATCGCCGAAGTTCTCAACAATAACATCCAGGCTGAGGATGGAGCATCTAGTGATGAAGAGGACAATTCTTCAGTAGTTCAGAAAAGGCCTATCCCGAGTGCGGCAAAAGCTATGGGCCATATCCAAGAACTCAAGCGGTTTTTTGAAAGTCGCAACAATGTAAGTAATTACATTTTCCAGTCAATAAACCAATTAGAATCATACACTATGACTGAGAAAGTTAAATCAGGAAAACAAATTAAAATCTCTGAATTTTTAAAGAAAGTGTGAACAGATTATTTCCAAATACGTTAAATAAATTTTTTGAGCTTGGATGCAAACTTAACTGTGTTTCGTTTCAATTCCTTTTAAGAAACTTATTTAATTCGAATTTTTGGATAGCTCGAATTTTTTCCTGGTCTTTTCAAGTTCGAATTATCCAGTTTCCACTGTAGGCCTACATGCCAATATCTCAGAAACAATTGGTTTTATGAAAATGTATTTCAAGAAAAAGTTATTTATTTTTAATAAAGCTACAATTTTGCAACGATAAGTTATTTAGTATCTTAAATAGTTGCGGAGATTTGGAAATTTCCGTTTCTGTAAAATACCCTAAAAGTAATTTTCATGGGAAAATGAAAATAGCCATTTTGTTTATAATCTTATAGATACAAATTTTAATCAAAACCGTAAGAGCCGATTTTGAGAAAAATATTCTTTTCTATTTTTATTCATCTATTCTTAATTTTAGCGTTAGACGAACACACAGACAGGCATTGCAAACACCACTTTTTAGCGTTTGGAAGGTCACGAAAAATCGACATCCATCGGTTTAAATGTTTTTTGCCGGTCGCAATACTTTACCATAAGNAATTTAATCAAAATCGTTAGAGCCGATTTTAATAAAATCGATTTTTCTCTTTTCGCATTATTTAAAAAAAATTATTTTCGCCTAATTGATTTTCGAAAAACTATTAGCTCGAAAAATTGCTATGTCGAAAAATTAGTTTTCGAAAAATTAAATTTTGAATAGTTAAATTTCGAAAAACTGATTTTCGAAAAATTGCTATTAGGTAAACTCGCCGGCTACCCTGTAAGTTAGCGAGAAAGTAAAAGTCTCTCTTATACAATTTATGAATACCCGGACTTAATATAACAATTTTAAGCAAATAATTCGTAAAAGGAATTATATAAATGTGTATATTTGGGAGAAGAACAAAATCACTAAAAGCGCAAAATTGTATTAATATAATTAATTTATTGAAAGAAGTGTTCTCCTCGTTGGTTCATGACGTAATATACATGAAAAACCAAATAGGATTTTGTCAGTTGTATTAAGTGCTAAACAGAGTTTTTAAATTCAATTTGAAATATTTTCACTTTAACTTAATCTGTACATTTTTTCTTTTAAAGATTCAAGGATTCGAATTTATTTTCCTATCCGCTACTCCATAAGTGTAAATATGAGGGTAGCCGGAATAGGTAGTTTTTTTGTTGTCACCGCGTCTTACTACCTGTTCAGGTCATACGCATAAATAATCATTACTTTAATGGGGCAGGGATGAGTAAGAAAGCATTTTAGAGGTAATCTACCCGAATTTGTTTAGAAGGAGACTGGTAAACCATTTAGGAACAAACACTTTCAGGAGACCCTAGCGGGATTCGAGCTCCGATGTCTCCGTCATCAGCAGGCTAATCCTAACACGAGCGTGATGCCTTAGACCATTCGTCCACTGAAGCGGGCGAATAGTTAGTTAAGTATGGTGGCAAAAAAAAAAAAGAGTTGTAAGAGAAATTCGAAACGTGCAAATTTTTCTCTCTAACGATGATCTTTCTAAGATGTTTCTTGTTGAAAATTTACATATAGCCCGGGGAATATTGTCGTTGGATGGCTACGTCGATCTAATGTGTTATCTATAGCAGGATTCTGGTATAAAGGATCTTTTAGAAAATACAAACTTTTTTTGCGATCCACATTGATAACATTTTACTATATTATTAGTGTTATTTTATAGGTTTTGATATCTATCAAAAGTGACAGCTGCAAATCACATAAATTGACGTATGAATATGTAAAAATAGTTTTAATTAATTTCTCTTATTCTTAAGTCGACAAACTGAAGGTTAGTTTGGTGTGATTTATATCCATCCGCAGCTAGGCCTGCACTCATCCCTTCGGCTGGTTAGTGCTGCCTTCACCATCTGGTAGAAATCCCAAGCACTAAGGGTGTTCAGTAAGTGTGGCTTTCCTTTGCCTTCCACACTGAATTTCTATTAACAAGCGTGAAAGGGCCTACTGATTTTGCCGAAAAGGTATTTCCACATACATTCCAGGGATCCTCTAAATGTCATAATCGACATGGGACTGGCGGCTTTACTCCCTCCCCTCCTCAAAGAAGTTGTGTGGGGGATTTTTTCGTTAAAAATAAAATATGCCGGCCTTAGCTGTTTTTGAACCCACGAACATCGGGTCTTTATGCCGGGATCATGATCAACTTAACTTTCATTTAAAGTTAACTTAGCATAACTTAACGTAAAGGTTATTCTCTTGTTTTTAAATGGAAACGATCACGATGCTGTTAACTTAACCTAATAGATGTCCTGGGAGGTCTTTCACGTTAAGTGAACGTTACATAAAGGGTATCACGTGATCTAGCCAGCCAATCATTATGCGACTCGCGTCTACAGGGCTATTTAGTGATTCATTTGTTGGTTTTATGACCAAGGTTCACTCTTTAGTTTAAGTTCTAGTGATCAGACATCGAAACAAAATAATTAAACCAAAATAGGAAAGCTAAATTCATCAAGTTTAATGATAGATATTTATTATATCGATTGAAAACTGTAAACATTCACAGATCATCACTTTGCAAATAACACAAATCACAGATCAAAACACATAGGTACTTTAGAATGCAGATGTTTGGCTCGAGTTTTTACGTTAAGTTACGTGAATCGTGATCACACATCTGTTTTCTTAAGTTAAGTGAAACTTAAGTGAATGTTACGTTAAGTTAAAGTTAAGTTGATCGTGATCCCGGCATTAGGCAAGAACCTTACCTCAAGACCAGCGAGGTCGACTAATCACTTTAATAAATACCAAAATGGTTTAATCCTACCGAAATCAGACTAGTTTAAAACAAATTATCGTCAGTTTTAAATGTATATTTTTTTACACACAAGATATTTCGCTTTTCTCTCTTATTTAAATTAATTCCGTAGAGTCTAGACTCTAGAGTATTAGTTGATTAACCAGTTGAACATTTTATGATACTAATTGGTGGGGGCGACGACTACGGCGTAAGTCACTTCTGTGAATGGTTTCGCTGACGACAAGGAGGTCAGGGGGTTTCGAATTCCCGGCAAGCTGCACTGAGTTTTTTTGTGTGTCAATGTTGGCAGTTAAATAAACCAAATCTAGTGATGTTTTGGAAATGTTGGATACTCTAAAATACCTTTATTATAAGT
>CABFWB010000198.1:401142-418327 GCA_902151455.1 Timema bartmani
CGCACGCAAGATGTATTAAAAAGGAAATATATTCATCGCCAAAAGGTATACGTACTACGCGCGGTCTAGATTTATGTAAATTGAACCGGTTTGCAGTTTAATAATAAAGCATACCCAAAAAACACCTTCTTACACGTTCTGTTTTTTTTAAGGAGGGGATATTATATTGAAAATTCACACCTTGTTTCATTAAATGGTGTCGGAACAAAAATGTTCTGTGCAGGACTTGGTAAATGTGCTACCGACATGTTTCAGTCGTGTCTATTATTCAAGGACATGCCCTTTTATGGTCGTTGCATTAAATGTCCCTATAACTCGTGCCGGTGGTCACGTGGTTTAGATGTTAAGATCGTGTTTTTTATTTTTTTATTTAGCACTGTGTCTTACTGCCTGTTTGGGTTATATGCTTAAGTACTAATTACGCTAATGGGTTAGGAATTGGGAAGGTTTAATTTAGAGGAAGAGAACCCGAATTTGCGTGGAGGGAGAGTGGAAAACCATTTAGGGAAAACCACCTATAGTTCGCCTGGCCAAGATTCGAACCTCGATCTCCCCGTCCTCGGCAGTCTAGCTCAACACAAAACTAGCGCGTTAGCTAACTACGCTAACGAATCGGGTTAAGCTCGTGTTGTCTGGCTTTTCTGATGACTGCGAGGTTGGAATTGGAATCTTTTTCAGGTGTACTTTATTCAGAGGCGGACCTACATTTTTGGGGCCCTGAAGCTTGAACTGTTTTGGGACCCCCTTCGCAACCAGCAACGAGGTTTTGGTAAACACTTATATTATTCACTGGGGTTGTTCTACGACAGCTCACCACAATTTAAAAAAAATATTTAACCCTTCATCACAGATTTTGACTAAAATTGATGTATTAGATTATCTCACATGTCAAAGTCACTGGTGTGAATACAAATTTCCTATGCCTTTTAGTTTTTGATTTATTGGGAGGAGGGAGGGCGAAGGGGGATGAAAATTTAAAAAATGTTATATATGAAGCACATTAAAAAAGACCCCTCTTATATATGTTTTTTTCTAACAACATATTTACGTACAGTTTTGTAATATGAGGGCTTCCTTGCAATTTTATTTTCTAAATATAATACAGATACAGGATTTAAGTGCTCTTCAATCATGGTAGATCGATTTTTTTAAAAATAAAGAATAGCTTTGAAAAATTACTTCCTGCTTCACAGTTCATGATAGGCATTGTCAAGTATAGTTTAAGCGCAGTAGTAATATTGGGTAACACTTCGATTAGGTGTTGCTCACAAATAAGCTGGAGAACTTCAGTACTTTGCAGTTTAGATGGCGTATTTTCTTCTGTGTTCTGAAATTTCCTAAGGTGCAAATATTCTTTGAACTGATAACACTCGTTTACTAATTTGTGGTCAATATTGTCATCGTAATACAATATAATAAATTTAATACTGTCCTCATCAATTTCAGAACTGTTCACCATATCTGATATCATACAATATACCTATACCCAATATTTTCTAAAGCAATATCGCTTCTGGGGCCCCTCTGGGACTTGAATTAGTTTCATAGTAAATCCGCTCCTGACTCTTTATTTGAGGTATTTAATGTGCACTTTTTGAACCGGTACATCGGGTTCGTTGAAAGCTATTTTTTTTTTGCAGACATCCAACTTCTAACCTCTAAAATGAGTTGTCATTTGTCAAAATCGGTTTAGCCATTTTATCGTAGTTTCAACCATCAGAAAGGGGCCTATCTGATTATAAACAGGGTGGTCCAATTAAAGCGAAACATTTTCAAAATGAAATAGAAAATTATACAGTAGACCAAATCTTAATTGAAACGGTTCACTGGTTTCTTAACATTTGTAAATAAAAGTTATCTACTGTTTAAAAATAATGTCACCCGAATGTGCACCGTTATTCGTAATTCACTACTACAACATCTTGGTGAATTCTGGATTTGTATGTCTTCAATATTGTGAAGTCGATGAGAAAACACATTTTATTTCAAATACTTCTATAAGAACAAATCGGAGGCTGTTGAACCCGGGGACAGTAGAGCCCGTCTCATCCCACGGATAACATATAACTTAGGTAGGTGACACAGCTCGAACCAGACGTCTTAGAGCCCATCTCTTCCCACGGATAACATATAACTTAGGTAGGTGACACAGCTCGAACCAGACGTCTTAGAGCCCATCTCTTCCCACGGATAACATATAACTTAGGTAGGTGACACAGCTCGAACCAGACGTCTTAGAGCCCATCTCTTCCCACGGATAACATATAACTTAGGTAGGTGACACAGCTCGAACCAGACGTCTTAGAGCCCATCTCTTCCCACGGATAACATATAACTTAGGTAGGTGACACAGCTCGAACCAGACGTCTTAGAGCCCATCTCTTCCCACGGATAACATATAACTTAGGTAGGTGACACAGCTCGAACCAGACGTCTTAGAGCCCATCTCTTCCCACGGATAACATATAACTTAGGTAGGTGACACAGCTCGAACCAGACGTCTTAGAGCCCATCTCTTCCCACGGATAACATATAACTTAGGTAGGTGACACAGCTCGAACCAGACGTCTTAGAGCCCATCTCTTCCCACGGATAACATATAACTTAGGTAGGTGACACAGCTCGAACCAGACGTCTTAGAGCCCATCTCTTCCCACGGATAACATATAACTTAGGTAGGTGACACAGCTCGAACCAGACGTCTTAGAGCCCATCTCTTCCCACGGATAACATATAACTTAGGTAGGTGACACAGCTCGAACCAGACGTCTTAGAGCCCATCTCTTCCCACGGATAACATATAACTTAGGTAGGTAACATAGCTCGAACCAGACGTCTTAGAGCCCATCTCTTCCCACGGATAACATATAACTTAGGCAGGTGACACAGTTCGAACCAGACGTCTTAGAGCCCGTCTCTTCCCACGGATAACACCTAACTTAGGTAGGTAACATAGCTCGAACCAGACGTCTTAGAGCCCATCTCTTCCCACGGATAACATATAACTTAGGTAGGTAACACAGCTCGAACCAGACGTCGCATCGTGGTGAGATTTTTTTGTATTTAATTTGAGAAAACGGTATAAATTTAAACCAATTATACAGTTTTAACATATTTTTAAAAAAATACAACAAAATTTAAAAAAATACGACGAAACTATTGAAATGATTCTAATTTCGCTATTGTTAAATGAAGAACGTCAATAACATAGGTTTTACTGGTCAGAGCGAAATCTTGTATCTGATCAATCCCGGTTAATCGACTATGAGACGGACTATTGATAATCATCCCGCAAGGATTCGAGCCCAAGAATACTACAAATGGTTAGAGATCTGAACGCAAACCGCCCCAAAAGATTATGTCTAGAGGTCGATGCGTCTGTGGAGCTATTAGGTCAGGGTTTGACTCTTTGGAAACTCCCAGACAAGGGCCAAACATTCGTGTACAAGGTAAGGGGATATAATTGGGTGGAAGGGAAGGGGAGGGGGCACCATAAAAAACGGAACACGTCGCCTTTTTTTTTTATTGACCAACTTTCCCGACCTAGCGACTCCAAACCAGGTCTAATAGGCTCCATACCATACAGGGCACAGGAGGGAGGGGTGGAGGGATATCTGCATTCGTCTGGAATACGCAAGGCAAGTCCTTCAGCCATAATACGATCGTCGTCCTTAATGTGGGAGTTAAGAGAACGCGAGCTTTGGCCGGTGTTTTTGCACTTTTTATAGCAAACTTTTTTTTTTGCCAAAATAAATAAAATATTGCTCCAGTATGAACATAGAGTTTAATTTTCTTCACATGATGATATCAACAGTTGTTGAATATCTGCCAAGGAGTACAGTGGCATAAATGAGAAATATTTTAAATGAAGAGAAACAATTGTAATTAAATTCCAAGACATCCTTGACAGATATTCAAGAACTGTTGATCTCAACGTGTGAAGAAAATAATTAAGCTCTATATTTATAGTGGAGCAATATTAGATTTGTATTGACAAACAAAGTTTTATTTAAAAACTGCAAACACATTGTCTTTTCTTGCATCCCCTTCCACCCCACCTTAAAAATAGTGATACTGAAATATTATAAATGGCTTCCGGGTTCGATATCCGATGATACCAGAATTTTTATGTGAAGCAGTGGGTCTGGAACAGGGTAAATCTCATCCTCATGAGGACAAATGAAGAGCTACTTGAAATAAATAAGTAGCATTTCCGGTCTAGAAAACCGAGGTTAATGGCTGGAGGGTTCATTGTGATGACCACATGACACCATCTATCCGCAAATGTTGGCACTATCATCGCTAACGGTGGCGGCCGCTCGGTCGGTATAGCTCACTTGGGGGAGCTCCCACCATGGAGGTGTTTTTTGTCGGTCTGGGTCATTTATAAACTACGGCTAAATTTGAAGAAAATTCTTAGTTATTAGAAGCTTAGATTTTGTAGAACTATAATACTAGGACTAAGGGATTTGATTTTAAATTCTTACACACAGGACTTTACCAGAACACGACTTACAAACTACCCTGACTCAAGAAAAATATCTAACCCTAATGCTAAAGTCAATACCCAGCTGGGGTAGACAGATTTTTCTTGAGCTATAAAAATCTGTTGCACATCTTCCTTCGAAGGGGAAGAAAAGTCGTCGGTCCCATGTCGATTGTGGCATGTAAGAAATACCTGGATGATATGCGATAATATCTTACCCAGGCAAAATTGGTAAGATTTTTCGATCTCGTTCATAGAAATTCCCACTTGCTGATACTGTCATGCGTTTCAGAAAGTGCACGTTAAATACCTCAAATAAATAATATTCATAGTATTTGCGTAAAGATTTTTATAAGACTTACACACGTACTCATTTTCTTTTATAATCTCACACCTGGCACTCAACTCAGGTCTTCGGATTCGCTAATCAACCTCTATAACCCCTCGGCTGAAATGCTTGATCTTAGCTTTGCTAAGTCCGCCTAAAAGTAGATATTGATCTACTAAATGAACTCCAAACATGTATCTATACTTTGATTATCTTATTAATGAACATTTGAAGAAACTCTTAGAAAATACTAACTTTTATTTTTGCTTTCACATTGATAATATTTTACTATTTTATCATTGTTCTTTTTACTTTCTCTCAACACCTCTGAGAGAAAGTATTGTGATCTTCAAAAAAATTATAACTCGAGATTTTAATAAATGTCGACATTTCATGACCCCCCTGAAACCAAAAGACTTGTTTTCGCGATCCCGTCTGATTGTACCTCAGGCTAGAGCCGAAACTATTTCACAGATGGGCTATAGCTTGGTACCTGGGGTTTTCAAAAGGTCCCTCTGAGTTTTTTTTTAATTAGGTGTAAAACCCTAAATTTAAGGGTAGTTTATTTACTAAAGGGGAAAAAAAAGTTTTTCTCAAAAATTGCTATAGTGATTTTGATTAAAACTCTATATCCAAACATTGTTTATCATTATAAACAAGATGGCAATTCTCATTTTCTCGTGAAAATGACTTTGAGGGTACCTTACATGAGGGAAATTTTCCAATTTTCATAATCTCTCCGCAACTATTTGAGATACGAAATATCTTATTATTGTAAAGTTGTAGCGCCATTAAAAATACAAATCTTTAATTTGAAATATATTTTTATAAAACAAATAGTTTCTGAGCTATAAGCATATATATATATATATATATATATTTTAAATTCAGTTTTTGGAAAATGAATTTAATTCTTATGCTCTTTGGTGGATGAAGCTATTTCTTTTTTATCAATTTTTCTGTAATAGTGTTCCTAGTTTCTAGTGCCACAGAGTAGGTAACAGTGTATATTATTTCATTTATGATTTTTGGTGTAATGTTTTTACAACAATTTATAGACCCATTATTTCGTTTTAAATTTTTTAGGAGTTTTTAGTAAAATATGTCTAATTTAAGAAAGATAATGATATATGGATCATAATCTTTCATAATATGACTGTGGACTCGTACAAATATAAACGCACAATTGGCAGCATAAAGCCAACTATTGAGTCGATGGTGGTTGCGTTATCTGACGGCTCGTGACAAAATTGTTCACATAATTGTAGCTAACGATTTCTGCATGTCCATCACAGACTCCGCCTTAAATATGAGTGAAGAATGACCCCGAGTACGGGACGATTCCTGGATGGCTAAGTGGTTATGACATTAACGTACTAAGTCAAAGGTACCGGGTTCGATTCCCATGTCCCGGTTTTATTTTTTCAATTTAAAGAACTGTCTAATTTAAGATGAAAGCGAGAAAAAGTATATTATAAATTATTTATATATCTATCAAAAGGGACAACTGCAGATCATATGACTTTACGTATGAATACGTGAAAGAAAATCTAGTAGATTTTTGCTTGATAGCTGTGAGATATTTCCATTCGTATGAAAATTGAGGTATACGTCCTTGTTGTTTTCAACACTGTGGTCCGCGTACCTCCAGGGATACACAAAGTATTTCAGGGGATACGTGACGTCAAACTGAGTTTAATTAAATACGAAATATGATATTTGATGTAATAACACAGATTTTGACGTGATGCTATGGACTTTTATAAGATTTTACTGCCCTTTGTCTGGTCTTTGTTTAACTTACCAATAAAACTTTATTTTTTATCGCCGTGTCTTATTAACTGTGGGTTATACGCATATATAATTACTTTAATATGTTAGGGATGAGCAACCCTCAGTAGACGTAACCAGGATTCGAACCCCGATCTCCTCGTCATCAGCAGGCCAGTCTAATACGACAGTAACGCCTTGGACCATTTGACCACTGAAGTGTGCTAGTGAAGCTTTATTAGAACTCGAAACGACCATTTATACTTTACTAGATAGCAAGTTTTTAAAAATGAATTTATGAAAAGGACGTACGACTGGTACAAATTTGGGAAATACCTTTCTGCCATGATGGTTCCAACATCTCGCAGCTATGTCAAACAGAGCTGCTCGCGTATTCATCATCAAAAGAAAGAAGGGTAATAGTACGCAAAAAGGGCGGGATTCTTTAATTTTTTCCATGTCATATTATGAGAATTTATTTTACCATCCATTCAAATGATAACAAAAGCAAATTTGCATTGATAACAAAATTAGTATTGTAAAATAATTGTAGATAATAAAAAAGTAGGTCTATTTTAGTGTAAGACATTTCAGGATTCTGGAATTTCATGAAAAATATGTTGCTTACGCCTGGAAGGTTAAATTTTGTTCAGTTGGGATAGTTTATAATAGTAAAAATGTTTACTATTACGTATTAAAATACTTTTGGTGCCATTATGTGACATTCTTTTAAATATTTACGTTTTAAATATTAACGTTATTCTGTGATTCAGGTGAGTTAAAAAAACTATGTAGAAAATTATACAATATTAATTTTGTTATTATAGGAAATTTGCTTTTGTTTTTGTGTCCATAGATGGTTTTAAAAAAATGTGTTTTACATAATATGACACAGTAAAAATTAAAAAAAATTCCTGCCCTCTTTGGCGCACTATTCCCGAAAGAAGACTCATAAAAACACAATCCCTTGCCAGCCATTCAAGAAAGTGTAATCCTTAACTCAAACACTACTCACCCTGGTCTGAGTCTGCTGGCGTAGACGACAGAGTCACCGGTAGCCGGATCGCTGGACCCCAACGGGACACTGCTAGTGTCGTAGTTGTGCGTGATGTGGTACCGGAACCCCCCAGAGCGGTACGTATTACCGGGGTACGTGGGCCCCTGCTGCTGGTACGGCTCGTGGTACCTGCCGCGGACCGCCGATACCACCACGAGTAGATAAAACACCATCAACTTCATCGTGGATATCAGATTATAAATCAACGAGTTTCCTTCCTTTCAGTTAAAAAAAAAAAAACTGCGGGGGGGCTTTCCGTCTTGTTTTCGCGAATAAAATAAAATCGGTTTTAAACTTTTGAACGGATTTTAATTTTCGATTCACACTTTGTTATTACCTTAGAGCGAGTAGAAAAATAAATAAAGATGTGATTTGTCCAAAATATTGCCCTCTATTGGTGAAGCTAAGCGAAAAAAAATAATTTCTTACTCTTAAATTATTGTCTCAATATTTAACTATGTAAACAATCGTTTTATTGTTTATGGTAGTATTGACGTTTAGATGTCTTCTTTAGTTCCACGATGGTAGCAGTGGATGACGGGGGAATCCCCTGTAGAGGATGTTGTGTCTATTATAAAATACTTACTACCGATGCTTCCGCCGGTAAGGACACGTCTCTCTCTGACTCTTTGTCTAGTTACACCGTGGTGATGCTACTAAGGTGAACCGCCCGAATCCACGTGGGGCGCACGTGTGAATGATCTCCCGCCGCATCTCAGGACCTGCACACCACGAATTGTTTGTTCCCCCTTCACGCATACACACACGCGCGCGCGTGTGTGGTTCCCATCTAGACCGCTAGGTGGGACCACCGTATGTAAGTGCTCCGTGGAGCCACCTTCCACCACAGCCGGAAGAGAACTAGGAGGAGTCATACCTAAAGATGGGAGGAGGGGGTAACACCCTTTTTAAAATTAAGTTGTGGTGGAAAGGAACGCAAGCTAAAGACTTTACGTGTTTTTTTCTATAACAAACACGTTTTATTTAACCTAAATAGTAAAATATTGCTTAGGTACAGTATACTTTTCGTAGAAAGTACGTTATTTGAAAACTGGAAACTCATATTATTGCCACAATGGCGTGGATAAAAATATTTTATTTATACATTCTTAGCCCGTTTGATGCAAAGATAATGAACAGTAATCCATAAGGAAGGATTGTTGAAAAACTTTTTGATAACTTTATAATAATAATAATAATAATAATAATAATAATAATAATAATAATAATAAATCAAACAAGACATTTCTGGAATGCAAATTTGAGTGACTTTCTATCAATGATGGTGGTTGAAAGTAGATTTCCTAAGAAAATCAGAGTTTGGATACATTTAGTTTAATTTTCTATCTGTCATGAGTATATTAGCATTTGAACAGAAACATTTTAAATGACAAGAAAAAAGTTTTTGTCAAATTCCACGATGCCCATTACAGATACTCAGAAAACTTTTTTTTAAGTTTTTTTAGCACCGCATCTTACTACCGTGCGGACTGTACGACTTTATACTAGTTACGCTAATGGATTCAGGGATGAGGAAGGTTATATTAATATGAATTGTACCCGCATTTGCGTGGAAGGTTAGTGGAAAACCAACTTTGGAAAAACCATCCTCAGTAGACCCGACCGAGATATGAGCCTTGATATCCCCGTCATCGGCAGTCTAGTCTACTATGAGAGTTAACGCCTTAGACCATGCGGCCACCGAAGTGAGTTTCAAAAACTGTCGACATAGTAAAGTGAAGAAAATTAAACTCTTGTTTCTTCTGGGTCAATATTTTATTTATTTTTGTCCGACTTTTTTTTATATATAAAAACTTCAAAAACACCGCCTTACCTCCCATCCCAGCTTAAGGGGGCCGCCTCGGTAAGCAAAAAAATTGCTGTGCAGACGTTCATTTCTAGGGAAATATTTAATTCTAAGATGCGTTATTTCAAAATATGGATCACGTCAAAATAAAGTCGAAAGATTCCAACAGGGTTCTTCTTCCTTGGAAGCCCTATAGTTTGAGTTTTAATAATAATGATTAAAAAAATATGAAAATGTGACATTAGCTCATTTTCAACGAATTTTTAAGCATATTTGCGGAGTTTTTAGATTAGGCATGAATAGAAAGGGCTCTAGATTTAGCCTCTCTATAAAATATAGTAATTTTTTTATAGGCTCCCAACAGCAAATTAATCTCAACACCAACATCACCCCCCACCCAGTACTCGCCTTACATCCAACAGATGGTGAACGAAATGCAGTCCCAGGCGTCACACTAACGATGGAGGTAAGCATGTATTTTCAAATATATATTGATTTATAACGAACTTCTCAGGTTTTATAGAATCAACTATCATTTGTTATAATTTTTATCATAAGCTCAGCCAAATATAATACGTTTAACCATAGCTTGTACAAGCCAGCGTCCTGCTGGAAGCGCTTCCGGAAGGACTTTTGTACAAGGCTTCTTTCGGATGAAAGTCCGCTAGCAGGACGCAGTTATTTCTCATTCGGTCCATATAATTGTCTTTCCGGCAGTACGTAGTCCTTCTTGCAGTACCGATTTTATGTGGCACATATAATTGTTTTCGGCAATAAATCAATTGGATATACAAAAAATTGTTTTTAATCACACATTTAAAAATTATATAGTTTTGTGAAAAATAATAAAATGGCACATCAGAAAGTTAAAAACTAAAAACTCGATCTGAATAAAAATAAAAAAATAGACAAAAAATACGCACACTATTTATGAATAAAGAGGTGTACAGGACTTATTATTGTGTATCTTTCATAATTTAAGAAAAGATAATTGCTAAAATAGAAAACAATTTATCTAATTAGAATTTCATGATGTAAATGATATGAGAAGCAGTCACGGTTAGTTTGATATAGCCAGGAATGGCTTTCAAAATAACATAACATTTAGCTACATTCCATCGATCAGCAAACCTTACTCCACGCGTTTTCACTGCCGGGAGCATATAAATATGTCGCGACAACGTGAATCCCGTCGCCTACCGCTAATTTGAGCACCATTTCTAGACGAACAGGCGCACCACCACCGTTATTGAATGGGCTGAAAGACAATTTTATTCCCTTTACAACGGTCTATATCTCTGCCCTGTTAGCAGAACAAAACGCACTCATATTTGCAGTAGAAAAAAGTCCTACCAGTAGCATGTTCTGTCCTGCCGGTAGGACGCTGTACAATCTATCATTAAGTTGAAAAATGATAATGGGAGAGTTTGGTAGATCACTGCCAGTTTTGGTAGTGGGTAATAGATCACAGCCTATTTGAAGTTGGACATGCCTGGTGTAATATATCAGCCTGTTAAGGGCGCCATATTAATATCCTAGTAATATTTTGTTCACCCAGAAAGACAAACCCTCGAGAGCCCCACGGGGCTGCTGTCTGTTCATTTGTTTTCGATATGTGGTTTTGTCAATGTATAGTGGTTGATGTTTAGTAAATATGTTCTTATAAACAAACAAACAGGCCCTAATATAAATTAGTTTTTTTCTCGGGTTTACTTTATGTAATGTACATTTCTTGCATCGCCCTGCGTTCATTAAAAGAAACTCTATGTTTGAATTCGAACTTAATAAAATATAAAAGTCAATTATTTAAGATTAACATACATGCTAATTATTATATCACAAGTGAATTGACTGTTTCCGACTGATTGGATCCACACACGTATTTAGGGAGTCTTATTTGGGGGTGCCGGTTGAGTTGTGGGAAGGGTGATAGTGCAAAGGTGAAATTTAAACCCCCGTAAGAAAGTGCAATATTTTGATTGTATTAAGAAAAAAGCACAAACAAAATTCATTCTTTCGGACCTAATTCTAACTCATTTAAATAAGTTTACTGGGCACTCTTTAAATAAGTTTTGATTTAATAGCATTCATTTAGGCCTAGACTTAGGTATTCTTATAAGTTGTAATGTTTTATTTTAAAACATTTTCAGCACTCAGAAAACTACTTAGAACATACAATCTTTACTTTCAAAACTTTACCAAAACAAGATTTGCTTTTTGTTATCCTTGGTGAATTAAGGGGTACCGGGCACCCCCTGACAGCGCCGTTAATCCGCCTATGATTGGAACGCTTAACATTTGTCTGAGGAGCCAACTGGAACAGTAGTATAGGGTCATGGTCCAGCATGGAAAGGTGCACAGCCCTGTCAGTGTGAATTGAAATCCGGGTGCCCTATGGTCGACCATGTGTTGTTCCAAGGTCACGGCCCAGTAAGGTAGGCGCACAGCCCTGTCAGTGTGAATTGAAATCCAGGTGCCCTATGGTCGACCATGTGTTGTTCCAAGGTCACGGCCCAGCAAGGTAGGCGCACAGCCCTGTCAGTGTGAATTGAAATCCGGGTGCCCTATGGTTGACCATGTGTTGTTCCAAGGTCACGGCCCAGCAAGGTAGGCGCACAGCCCTGTCAGTGTGAATTGAGATCTGGTGCCCTATGGTTGACCATGTGACACTTCTCCCAGTTGGGCTTCTTCCGGCAAGTGCACACTTTCACGAAGGTTCTAATCTACAATCTGACCAAGGCTGCATTTAACACATCTATCGTGTACAGTAATTATGAACGAAGACATCCTAATAATTTTGGTACAAATATGTTATTTGCAACATAAAGTATACGATAATCTAAATAAAGAAAATATTTGGAAGGAGATAGCGGCGAAACTCAATGTCAAGAGTAACTACGGTGACCATAACCGCCAAGAGCATGGTATCGACACGACACAGCCTGTGCACAGTCCCTTCAGTGTGAATCCATATTAAAAGTCCGATAATCCTGTACTAATTTTGAGATGAGCGAAACTTCTCCTTTAGTGGAGCAGGAGCAATCTTCGGAGATGCGGCAGTAGACCTAAAATCATTTGGCCTAAAAGTCATTTAGCCTAAAAGTCATTTGACCTAAAAGTCAGTTAGCCTAAAAGTGATTTGGCCTAAAGTCATTTAGCCTAGAAGCCATTTGGCCTAAAGTCATTTGGCCTAAACTTTAGGCTAAATGACTTTAGGCCAAACAACTTTTAGGCCAACTGACGGGTACTCCAATCTTCGACTGTTCCGCTACTCGACCTGTTATTTTTTCCTGCTTCTTTTTGTCACAATCACTAATATTCGAACTTGCTCCCAGCCTAGTAGCGCTCATCACGTTCCTTGCTTGTGTCAGCAGAATTCTTTGGAAGAGCGTCTGTGAGTAGAAGTTAAGTAAGAATTAAGTTGTGCGCATGCGTGAATGCGGAATATTAAACACATTTCGACGTCAGTTATTATAGCAATAACCAGCGGCGTCCCTACAGGAATGCGGGGGGTGCAGATAGCACCGGGTTACACCAAAGTGACTGTCTACACAAATTTTATGTAGTGTATCGGCAGAAATTTATTATTATTATTACTATATATATATATATATATACACACACACACCTTTAGTGGGCTATAACAACAAACACATTTTTCTTAAGCTCAACTTATATGTACTGTATCAATATACCTACACCCAATACCATTGTTGAGGGAACTGGAGATATTTTGGAAAATAGCTTTATCTTCGCTCTCTCTCAGCTAAATGTTGCCAAATCTCCTCACTCTCAGCTATGTCGGAAGGTGGTGTGCTGGGATAAAAAGAAGCTATTGGCAACCTCGACTAACCAGCGTTGCGAAACTTGTCTTATATTTGAGGGGAGTTTGGCCACACAAAAACCCACAAGAGAACGACAACGCTGTTTCCCAATAAGAACCATGCAGTTCCCTCAGGGATGAAATCCAGTGTTCAAAGACAACTCTATGCTTATTTAGTTTTTGAACCTTCTAGTGCGCATGCGCTCTAATAAGAGTTGTCTTTATTACGCAATTATTACAATTATTTATTTATTATTTATTATTTAGCACCGCGTCTTACTACCCGTACGGTTTATACGCTTAAGTACTAATTACGCTAATGGATTAGGAATTGGGGAGGTTGAACAGTGGAAGTGAACCCGCATTTGCGTGGAGGGAGAGTGGAAAACCATTTAGGAAAAACCACCCCCAGTTCACCCGACCGAGATTCGAACCTCGATCTCCCCGTCCTCGGCAGTCGGGCTCAACACGACTAGCGCGTTAGTCAACTACGCCACCGAGGCGGGTATTACAATTATTACGCTTCTAATTTAGTCAGCACGCGAAACAAACACGCGCTGTGGTTTTCGATGTTGCTGGTGTTTTTAAATTCGCTGATTTTGTCAAATTTTCTTGTATTTTAACTACATTATTTTGACTATATTGCAACATGCATTTGCTCAGGGCCAGATTTACCACTAGGCCCGGGCCTTGAGGGCAACTTTCTGGGGGGCGCCACTTGAAGGAAGAATGCTAAGGCACATCCATCAAGATATTTTTTTTGATAATTTAATAAACAAGTCTACGTAGAGATAATGCATTAAGTAGGCTATATTTAACAAATTGACATATATATTTTTAGTCTTTAATATCCATCATTGACCCCTTTTGAAGGTAATCGGTTACGTAATGTACAAAAGAAGCTGAACGCGTTGCGACCGATACTGCCAGTTCTCCTACAAAATTATTTTTGCTATTGTATTTATTTAGAGAGGAATTTATTTATTTATAATATTAAGTATGTTAGTATGTTCAAAAATATTATGCAGGCAGTAAAGAGTATAATATATTAAATTGGACTAATAAGGTAATTATTTTTGTTACTTAGGCCGTATATTTTGAGTAAATAACATTTCTAACACTAACAGGCTAAAATTTCTAACTAAGTTATTTTTAATACCGGAAACTCACTTTTTTGTTTTCCTGGTGAATTCTGTGTCTGGAAAAAAAGGGGGGTAGTATGAGGCGCAACGTTGACAAGAACCTAGTAAGCTTCAACATGTAAATCCGGGCTTGCATTTGCCTCCTACTTTTTTGGGCCATTATTGATTATGTAAACCTATTCAATTAATTTATCTAGTGTAACAGTAAAGTTTAACGAGTTAAAATGAACATCATTTTGAAGTGTTTCGTAAAGGTTTTTATTCCGAGTTTTATTTTTTTCCTACCGAATTTCCACTTTAACCACATGAAGTTATATAAATATACATATATTTCGGCTATGCGTAGTTATGATATTGTAATTTAAATGTGTAATTTTAATTTTGCAAGCTGTTTATGTCACTACTATTGCCATTACTTTCAGTAATATATGAGAAATACGATTTACGAGTAACATTAGTACAAAACACATTACTTAGAATTGTGTATGGTCTGGTAAAGTAGGAGGCCAACCCTAGTTAGGCCACTGGCATTACCTAGACTAACTTAATCTAACTTTAACGTGGATGTGTTCAGGGTTAGGTTAGGCTAGTTTATAATAATCAACGACAAGGGCGTAGAAAGGAGGGGGTGGGGGTGGGTCCGAAACCCCCTGATATTTGTTGGACTCCAATTAGAGGGGAGTCCACATAAACATATATAAAACTGAATGATACAGTTTATTACTTTTACTACAATTTTAATTGTACATGTCATCAACCAAGTACTAGTTAATTAATATGTTAATATTCACCTTCAAGATGCAACTTGTATAACTTTCGTTTGTAAAACATTTTAAATGCCTTTATTTCCCTATATCCAATATGGTATTGGAAAACAATGGGCGTTTCTTGGAAGGAGCCGAACAAGTCAGGTCCAAGGAAAAGAGGCAAACATTTTTGCTATCATCTGTAAGATAGATTTTTAAGCACTGGTCTTACTACCCGTTCGGGTTGTACGCACTAACGCTAATTTGTAATGGTAGGGTGGTTGTGAGATGAAATGGAGAACTTACAGTTTAACGTGGGATCCGAACCACGGTGGAGGCATGGCATTCCACATATTCACAAGTGGTGATTAATACACGTCTTGTCAGAGGCGAAGAAAGGGTTTGGCAATCAGATAAATCTGTGCTGGGACCGAGGATTGAACCCTGGACCCCCTGCACAGATGTCTGACACCTTACCCCTAGACCGCAAGGTCGCCTATCCAGTTGTTAACTCCGAGAGTTGTCATAAGTAATTTATCTACATACCGAGTAAAAGAGGGCTACTTTAAATATTTGTTAAGATATCACCTTTTTACTAGTGACAAATTTCAACAACTTTTTTCGATTGAGTAAAAAAAAATTGATTTGATAAGATAAGCCAACCAAACCAGCACACATGCACAACTAAAAGAAATGTTGAGCAACTACCTCTTCTTCAAGTTTAACCATATTATTTCTATTAATCCCCTCAGTTAAAAGCAAGAAATAAAAGGCCGCTTTTGTCTCAAACCGTCATATTTTATATAAATATATGATTGGTTCTGAGTGGTGCGGTGACTTGATTGGTCCAAAGAGGAACCCCGATGGCTGACAGTTACTACAGAAGTATGGCAGCATGACTTAGCAGCCGCTAGGAGAACACCTCCACACAGTGTTACACCATGCGTTTTTACCGGGCCGGAAATATAAAAACTCATTGTTTTAAATTAGAGTTATTACAATAGCGGTAATGCCGCACTCACCGGAAGCTACCGCATCGTGCCGCGGCGTGATGGGATAGCCGGGTTGTGCCGGTCCGTTTCCTTGCTTCTGTTCGATATCGACAGATAATTTAATGCTCATTCTTTCCTCTGAACTTATTGCGCTCCTTAATATTGTGTTCTGTTTGGTTCTGTGTGGGCACATTATGTTGAACATTTCCACAAAAGAATTTGTTGACATGCGATAGTACCAAAAAAAAAATATTTCATGTTATCAAATATTACCGTAAAATTTACTAATAACATTTTCGCTTAGATCTTGTTTGGTAAGGAGAGGATGAACCCAATATTTACGTACTACCGGGTCTTTCAATAATCCTTCAGCTTCAAGAGAACAAATAGTTTTCCATTTGGAAAACATTACTTATCACTCTCTTTACCTACTACTTTAGGTGACCTGGCGGGATGCACTGTCCTTTTTCCACCGGACAAATGTGACTCATTGAGGCAGTCCCGTCAAACTGGGCTGGTTTTGCCAGACCAGTTAAAACGCATAGTATAACACCGGCGTTTCAACCTTTCACACCTTAGTTATTTACCAAAGCCTTCACCGCATCAACACCAGTGTTTTTTTAATCGTAGGTCTATCTTATAAAGGAAAAAAAGAAAGACAATTAATTATCATACTATTGTGTCGAAAGCCTTTGAATATTTAGAGGAGCCTATATTTAATACTGGTTTGAGCAGTAGCATACCCGAATACTTGACACTTAGCCTAACCTAACCTAACCTAACCTAACCTAATATATTATTATTGTTGTATTTATTTATATGGCGAAATTAAGGCATAAGCCTTCTCTTACATTTAACTATGTTTTAAGTTAACATTACACTGCATTAACAATATATAATGCAATATATATATAAGCAATCAAATTAATAACCGTCCAAAAAGGTACACTAACAAATGAGTTCTTATTTGTTCTGAGGTCTAACTTTTGTCCACACACACACACACACACACACACACACACACACACACACAC
>CABFWB010000199.1:10306-29112 GCA_902151455.1 Timema bartmani
AATTGTTTAATATTTATAATTTTTTCTAGCTGTTGGCAATTGGGGGATGTGTCCAAAAACCCCCGACCCCCTGAAATTATTGGCTGGCTACGGCCTTGTCTATGACATCATTAAATAATCCATTTCTTCTCATAATGTGACGCATCCAGTTGGCCTTTATTTGAAGAATCACCTGCAGAATGATTCTATTTTCATTTAATCTTCTCAGAATGTCTTATTTGTCACTCAATATATTCACTTTATCCTATTTACCATCTTTCAGAACCACATATTAAGGCTTTTAAAAAGATGTATTCTCTTCTTTCCTCAGGGTCAATATCTCAGCTGCATACAAAGCCTTGCTCCACTCCCAGAAAATACGGTTCAATTTTATCACATAAATATTAAATTTCACACTTGGACACGGGTATTGAACCCGTGATCTTTGCCAATGCTCCCTCACTGAGATATACATGATTATTTTCTTGCTTATAAATCTGCTACTTAGAGCATTTATAAACACAGCCACTGACTTGGAGGTTGGTTGACATTTACGTGCAGCCAATTATTCAAGTTTCATTGCACATGGCTGCGTTGAACCCAATTGGTTGACATTGTCTTTGGTAATAGGTACTGTACGGGAATCCATTTTAATTTATATTGAATATCTAACTATGACTAAGGATAAACTCAGATTATTGGACGAATCATGGGTTGATCAGGGGTATAATATAGGCCTTCAAAATTAAAGATTTAGATTTCGATTCCCGTGCCCAGGAAACATTTTAAAACTCTAATGAATATTATTGGAACAGATAACATCACGTATCTCTCCATTCTGCTGAAGTCTTCCAGACTATTCCTTTATTTATATATTAAGCACCCTTTCAACCACCAACATTTATTGAAACTCACTAACATTTGTCATTCTAAAATATCTTGTTATTTAATAGTTATAGAATTATATCAAGAGCTTTAATTAATACTTCCTTATGGATTACTGTACAATTTATATTTACATAATTAATTAAACGGACTAAGAATGTAAATACAGGTGTAATAATTTTTCCCCCGCCGCAGTGGTAACATGAGTTTCCAGTTTTTTAAATAATGCGCTTTTTATGAAAATCAAACTGAAATACTTGAGAGCGCTGTAAAGAACCACTCGGTTAGATGCGCAATTAAAGAGCAGGTAAACATTCTCCGTTGGAGTCGTGGTAACTGACAACTAGCAGAAGATGTAAAAACGCTTAAAAGAAAATCATAATTAAAATCAAATTGTTTGTTGTAAATGTTTTTACTGCCAAAATTAACAAAAAATCAGCATATGTTCCAACAGGTCATATTGTTTGGCGAGTGGATACTTGTGAGTGGATCTGGTAAATCCGCTAGCTACCAGCTAGCATCACTCCAGTATCGAATGGGGTAGCATTTTTCCTAGGTTTACAGAGGTTTTATTTTGATTTTCCTACAGGACTCAACTCTTCCCCTTTGCGCAAACATGGGAGCATTTTGTATTTATACTACCTTTCTCATCCCAAGTATAATGATGTATATAGTTGGGTGTTTAGTAACTTTGTACGCGCTGTTTAACCTGAAATGTAAAAGAATAATAATAATAATATTTAGCACCGCGTCTTACTACCCGTTCGGGTTATACGCTTAAGTACTAATTACACTAAATGGATTAGGAATGGGGAAGGTTGAACTTAGAGGAAGTGAACCCGCATTTGCGTGGAGGGAGAGTGGAAAACCATTTAGGAAAAACCACCCCCAGTTCACCCGNAGGAAAAACCACCCTCAGTTCACCCGCCCGAGATTCGAACCTCGATCTTCCCGTCCTCGGCGGTCGAGCTCAACATGACTAGCGCGTTAGCCAACTACGCCACCGAGGCGGGTAACTGTAAAAGAGTCCCATCATAACCTAGAGAGAAAATTCTCACGATCACATTATTTTATTCATCTTATATGAGAAAATAGTAAAGGTAAATGTATTGTGTAATATGGTCCTCTAAAGTTAATTAACATAACACTTAGCATGCATAGTTAAACATACATATAACAGTTTTTTTTTATCGCTACGTCTTACTACCCATGCGGGCTATAGAATATATGTAGGCCTACTATCCACGCTAATTGTTAGGGATTAGAATGTATATCCGCATTTGCTTAAAGAGAGGGAGAGAGAGTGGAAAACCGTTTAGGAAGAATCATCCTCGGTACACCCAACCGCAATTTGAACCCCGATCTTCCCGTCAATGGCAGTACAGTCTATTGCAAGAATTATGCCTTAGACCATGCAACTACCGAAATGGGCATACATTTACAAACTAAATTTAGTTACCAAGCTATTCTCATAGCCTAATTTCACATGCCTATTATTTCAAATAACACCTACAAAATCTACAAAGTTTTAATGAAAATTTAAATCCCCATTTTTCCCCAATAAAAAAATAACAAAGCGCATTTGCTCAAATAATTATCATTAAAATGTCTACTGAAATCCATATTTATGGGTACATTTTTTTTAAAAAGTAATATTTTGTTAGAGTAAGAATTTAAAAATGTATTTGTACAATGACCATTAAAGTGATATATTTTAGTCTGGCATTCTTCCAGACAGACATTCCACTAAAAATTGCATCTTTTTTCTCTCTCTCACTCTCTCTCATAAATCTGTGGTTTCTCTACTTTCCACTACTTGGAGAGTTCCAGAGTATTTTTTTTTTCCAACTTTCATATCACAGATGCAGTGTAATTTTATGTCTGTATAAAATATACTTTAGCGTTAGCCATGCAAATTATGTTTAGTAAGGCCTATAGTTTTATCTAAATTATAGATTTAAGTTGTTGATTAAGTAAAAATCACTGTGAATATTTTTTTCAAAATTAAATAGTTTTTATGTCGATTAAAATTGAACTTTAAACACTTAAGATCTATGAAATTCCTAGGAAAATATTTGTTTTATAGTTTTGAGGAAAGTAAATAAACGTACTAAGTTTAAAAATAATAACAAATGTAGATTAATATTAGCGATATACAGAGCCCTGCGTTTGTGGAGATCGCGATAATTCGCGAATGTTAGATATGGCATTTTTTCTTTCAGATGTTCACATTTCAGGTTACCCTGATTGCAAATATATGCTCAGAATTATCGCGATAATTCGCGAAATCGGCGTTTTAGCGCGATATTCGCGATTTTAAACGATGTCCGCGATAATCGCGATTTAGTCGCGATTTTCGGCATTCGCNGCTGCCGCTAAATCTTACTTTTTTAATAAGTTGACAGCACATTTTTTTGCGTACTAGTGTTTTTTACCGTTTTGTCCAAACAAAATGTAGTTTACCTGTTTCAAACATTGTCCTGGAAGTCTAGTTTTAACCCAACAAAGTCACCTTAATCACGAAAGTTTGGTAAAAACCACTTTTTTAATGCTTTTGTCTTAATTCGTTAATTTCGTCGCAAAAATAGGGTTTTTGTAATTCACCACTTATTCACCGATTTTGGGAAACTTAAAAACGAAATTGGGTTTTTTTATTCACCATAAAAGCAGGGCTCTGGTGATATATATATATATATATATATGTATATATATATGTATATATATATAGCCAGTATTGATCCCTATATAATATATTTATATTATCACTGTGTCCTGATACACGTTTGGATTATACTCATAAGCTCTAATTAAGCTAATGTGTTAGGGGTGAGGAAGGCTAAATTTAGAAGACTTATACCCACATTTGCAGGAAGAGAGATAGGATGGATGATCAGTTATGAAAAAAACCACCCTCAATACACCCAATTGGGATTCGAACCCTGATATACTCTTCTTCGGCAGTCTATTCTAATGGGGTAGTGATGGATTTAGCCATTTGACCACCGAAGAGGGTAATTTTTAAAAAAAAATTCAGTATTGATATTTTTTTCTCCTTTATTTCACCTTGGTGTCTTACTACTCATATTAACTGTACGCATTCTAATTACGTTAGTAGAGTAGAGATTATAAAGTTATAAAATGTATAAGGCGTAAAACGACAGCGGAAAATCATTCAGGAAAAACCTTTTGGATAAATATAGTAACATAGTGTGTTGGATAATTTAAATATTTTTATATCTTATAAAAATCTAACAGGTTCTTCATCTAACGTGGTTAACATTATGCTACGATCGAGAAATCACAGACATTGGCAGCCAAGGGATGTGCGGTTCTTTTCAAAACACCAATAAAACATGAAGACGAAACGCTAAGAAGTGTATTGAGTAACATCGACCATGAATAACCAAACAGAGGAAAACTAGAAAAGCAAAATAGCCAGAGGAAAAGGGGGTTTTGGTGGAGGGGATTCCGTATATAGATCGAGGGAAAATATGAGAATAAAAAAAAAAAAAAGAGAATGGAATGGCGTTAAAAAGAAAGAAGAAAGAGATGGAAATATTTTCTTGCAGAGAAAAAAAAGCATCCCCCAAAGTATCAAGTACGAAGTAGAATGCAAAAAATAAAAGATAAAGAAATCAGAGAATTATCCTGGTGATGGAGAGAACCAGATAGAGAAAGAGAGGTAGAGGGTCAGACCCAACCTTCCCAGGTCCTTCAGTAGTCTGACTGAGGTCAAGGACTTGGGGCTCGAGCCCGGGACCTCAGTGAGTCTTTGCGAGGTTTGATCTTAAGAGGGCTGCATAGTACAACAATGGAAGCGTTGCAAACATTTAGAAATACTTGATTATTTATGAAGTGTTTGATATTTTTTAATATTGTTTTCACCAAAATGTAGGTGAAAGTTCTGATTGTTTAAAAAGTTTAAATTTTAAGTTTAAATTGTTACAAAAAAGTGTGATAACTTAAATATATATATATACACACACACATATATTTATTTAACACCGCATCTTACTACCCGTTTGGGTCATACGCTTGATAACTTATATACTATCCTATAAAACAATCTGCCATTATCTTACAATCTTCTGTTGTGACCCTACCATAACATGACTGTTTGTATGTGATAGAGGAATGCTAGATTTAGGCTTCTAATATTTGCATTTAGTCTCAAAAGTACAAATTTTTGCATAAATCTTCGTTGATTTTTTTAAACTTTAAACTCAAAATTTAAACTTTTTAAATCGTTAGAAATCCATTGATAATTTTCGCCTATAATTTTTTAGAAAACAATATTAAAACATATCAAATCATTTCTTAAATAATGCGCGATTTCTAAACGTTTTGTAACGCGTTTCGGTGCTCTACCATAAAGCCTTGATGCACTGAACACAAAAAGAAGGTATGGTAGAAAGGCCAAATTGGAAACGTTACTAGCTATACTTTCATGTACTCATACGTCAAGTCATGTGATCTTCAGCTGTCACTTTTGATAGATAATATCAACATTAATATGAAATAAAACTAAAAATGTAGCAGAATGTTATCAATTCTGGGTGCAAAAAAATTGGTTTGTATCATATGAAACGTCCTTCCTATGAAATTTGGACTATATTCCCCTTCAGCTACATCCAAACCTCTTCATTTGATTACACCAGCGGTTCCCAAACTGTGAACCGTGGTACTACGGAGTTTGGCAGTAAACTCATAGGGGCGCCGCAGGATATTTTAAATGAATAAAACAGTGTTCAAATGGTGCATACATCCCATCAATAAGTAATTGTGGTTCCTTTATAATTAAATAATTTTTTTTCTGTTGATTTATGTGTATTATTTTTCAAACGGCTACTAAGCTCTTAGGTCACAACAGAAATTTTGCTTGGACCTAACGGAAATATTAGCTATTTCTTTTGACTAACGGGCACCATGAAAAAAATGCCAATATATTAATGTCATCGTGAACCAAGAAAGTTTGGGAACCTCTGGATTACATGATCATGTTCGTTTCATTCAGAGGAAGTTTACATAAATTATATGCAATCAAGTATTTTGTTTTTATCCGCCGCAGATTATTCCGGGTTACACACATACATTAACTATGATAGTTGAATAAGGATCATGTAGGTATGATTTTATATTAGATGTACCCACATTTGCGTGAAGGTTGAGAGAGAAACGATTTAGGAAAATTCACAGGATTAGTGACCGAACCCCCGTCTCGCCGTCATCGGAAATCCAGACCAACGACACGAAGCTGTGGATTCGCACGTGCGCCTAAAATCACTAGAAGAACCGAAATAAGATCACGTGATGAGCTCTAAACCAATAACAAGAAATCATTGCGAACTGCGTTGGTCCTTCTGAATAATAGTAACAATCTCAGGGCTGCGTTTATCCATAACATTGGCTTGGAAGAACCAATCAAATATCAAATTAACCAATTCAATCAGTGTTCATACGGCTAAACCAACCGACTCAATAGGCGCTTGCAGCTACAAAGCGCGATACCGACAGACAGCTGCATCTACTGTTGAGAACTGATTTTAAATAATTTATTAAATAAAAATTGTCTTTATAAATCTCGTTCTGTGTTAATTTTTTCACTACGCAACAAGTAATTAGAAAACATACGTCGTGATAATAATCTAAATTATCTAGAACATTTAATATATTGATAACCAGCTATTTTAAGTTTGGGCTGCAAACCATTACGCGTAAACGTACACTCCATGAAAGGTAACAGTCTTAACTTGGTGGATTAAACTATATATAACCCTAACTTAGAAGCTAAACCATAGTGGAATAATTCAAGGTAAGCTTTTTAACTTACAAGATAGGCGAAGGTTATATTTCTAGTAATATAGGAATTGCTGCGCCCCTCTAGTAGATTATGCTCTCCATTTTCGGTGAACGTGTGAATCAAGCCTTGTAACCATGTGACCATCATTGAGGGTTAAAATTCTGTTTTACAATTCGCAAAAATCAAGCGTCAAATCAAGCGTATGCTAAGAAATTTGACCCAGCAAGCTAAAAAGAGACGCGATCTCCCTAAATATTGGTAGATATCAACATTGACATATTAAACCCAACCGAATATCACCGCCACTTACACTAACCTTGTTCTTCAAATAACTTAGCCTCGACTATTTTCCATTAAAGATCGTCGCGAGAGCACAGACCACTTCAACGAAGAATGGTCACACCCGCCCTGCAAAACTTCTGCCAGAACACTGAGATATCTTCAATACGGCGTCAGAAAGCACGTGGCTGTGCCGTCAACGGCGAATGCGTCTTCCTAGAATCGGAAACGAAACAGAATGATTCTTGTCTGTGCCTGATCAGTGCATGTTTGGACAGTATGGGACATTGCGCTGAAGAGTTACATGGTGGACATCCCAGTGCTGGAATATTCGAGAATCTATAAAGGACCTTCTAGTCGACGCGTCACTCACTCCCTAATCACTCCTGTTTCTAGATACTTTTTGTTCCGGCTACTTTTCACATATAAGGAAGGTCAAACCCAAAAAGAGTCTACTTTCTGACTACATTAAGCCAAGGACACACCTCTCTTAAGAGGGCCACCTCGGTAAGCGATAAATGGCCCCACAGACGTTGAGTTCTAACGAAATATTTAATTATACGATGCGTTATTTAAAAATAACGTTCACGCCAAAATAAAGTCGAAATATTTCAACAGGGCTATTTTTTTTAACAGCCGTTAGTTTGAGTTTTAATACTATACAAAAATGTGACATTAGCCCATTTTCAACCACTTTCTAAGTATACTTGCGGAGCTATGAGATTGAACTTACATAAAAAAAGGGCTCTAGATTTAGCCTTCCTTTGAAAAATACAGTAATTAATTAATTGAAAGGAACGCCTAAGAATAAGTTATAAAGAGGCTTAAATGAATAAAGAAAATCAAGTAAATACTTATAGTAAAACTAGAAAACATAGTTTTACTATAAGTATTTACTTAATTTTCTTTATTCATTTAAGCCTCTTTATAACTTATTCTTAGGCATTTCTTTCAATTAATTAATATCATAACTCTCCTTACTAAATCACCATGAATTTAATTAATATAAATACAGTAATGTTTTGATAGTTTCACAACAACAAAATTTAAAATATTTTTGAACAAGCTGCGAGCTTTCCACTTTACCTTGATATAAAAAGTTTCGTGGTTTTCTTTCCCCTCTTTCTTATTGACATGATAAGAAGTGGTTGTAGGTGAAGGTTGAAAGGGAATATTAGCGTAAACATAATAGAGAAGAAGTTCCAGAAAACATAACTGACCATTGTATTTTAAGGCAATTAAAACTTTCTCGATGACCTAGGTGGTAACCAGAGAGCAGCGATGGCGGTTATATATTCAAAATGGTTACTTTAGGCATAAATTTAACTACATTTCTAAAAAAATTGTTTTCATTCAAAATTACTTTTCGATTTCTTAACATATAAAGATAAATGTAAATGTAGCTTGGAAAAAAGTGATAATTTCATATCGCGGGACTCCTCAACTCTTGATATTTTAAAAATAAATATAAATGTTTCGGTCACTTAGGTTAAGTGACTTAGATCAGTCCCTCGGTTTTTGGACTTTATAAGTCTTTATATTTTGCTATGTATTGTTAATACCGCCTCTGTGTTGTAGTGGTTATAGCTCCTAGCTACGGTTCCAACTGTTCCGGGTTTGATCCCCAGCACTTCCTTATTTTTCTATAAAGCAATGTGTTTGGAGTGGGATCAGACTCAGCCTTGTGAGTACTAATGAGGAGCTACTTGAATGGAAAAATAGCACCTGTGGTCTAAATGTTCGTTGTTCTGACTACATGACACCCTTTTTTTCCACAAAAGTTGGTACTATCTTGGCCAGGAGATGGCGGCCGCTCGGTCGAAATATAGCTCGATTGCGGGCTGATTTTTTTTGGTGGTAGATGTGAATGTAAATGTGTCATGTCACTTAGTAAAGTGAATTTGTACACATACAGTACTTATATTTCCAGGCAGTTGTGGGAAAGCGTTAGTTTTAACAATTTGTTATTTGTATTTCATTACTTCAGACACACACATAAAAATAAGAAATATTGTCCAGGTCTCGTATATTTTCAATGTTGATTTTACAAAATAAACTCATCTTTTATCTACTTAAATTCATTTGTGCCTTTTACGATGAACTCTCCTTATTTGCACTGTATTAAGTTAACCTTTGTATTATTCCTAATAGTTCAGGGATACATTATTATTATTATTATTATTATTATTATTATTATTATTATTATTATTATTATTATTATTATTATTATTATTATTATTATTAGCACCGCGTCTTACTACCCGTTCGGGTTATACGCACTTACGCTAATATGTAATGGTAGGGTGATTGTGAAATGTAATGAAGGACCTACATTTTAACGTGGAATCCGAACCACGGTTGAGGCCTGGCATTCCTCACATTCACAAGTTGTGATTAATACACGTCTTGTCACAGGTGAAGGAAGGGTTTGGCAATCAGATAAATCTGTGCCGGGACCAAGGATTGAATCCCGGACCCTCAGCATAGAAGTCTAACACATTACCCCTAGACCACCAGGTCACCTTCAGGGATACAAACCTTCTCAAAGATAATAAAGATATTTTCTATTCCAAATAAAATTGTTTTTTTTTCTACCTATTTGTCAATCAACCTCTCATTACCGTATGCAAATAAGTGTGTGTTCTTCTCTGAGTTCTGAGACATAATTTGTGTAACACGGATCTTCTTCTACTCACTGTGGTATCCTTGATATTTCCAACCAGAAGACGAGAGGGAAAAGTAAATATGAACCCAAGACGACTAAATAGGAAACGAAAGGAATCGTTATGTAAAGCAGTATTGAGGAGGAGGGATGGGGTGATTCTCGGTTGAAACTTGAGACATCATCTTACGTCTTTTGATGTTGTCAGCTTCTCTGGTGCAGAAGAGCTCAACTTGAAATAATACCATTCGTCTGACTGTCTGGCCGAGGAGGAATAAGGGTGGGAAGAGATGTGGGGGTTGTACGTCCTGAGCCGGCTTTCAACGAAACTGATGGCAACAAAAGAGAGATGAGAATAAATTAGCGTGGAAGACAAAAACTGGGAAACGGTGTACGAAGAAGAGGTTAGATGAGAGAAAAAGATAAGATTTTTTTAAAAAGGCAAACGAATTATTTAGATTTGTTTTATTTTTATATGTCTCTTCAAGAAAATAATTTTCGTTGGGAATAAAATAAATAGATAGTATATTTTTGATATCTATTTTTACAAACACATATTAACTTTTCTCCAAAACCTTTTTTTCTTGCACCAAAACCGGACTGCTTGCATTTAATTACATTAATAAGGTAAGAGTGAGGAAGACCAAATTTAGAGGAAATATGCTTTCATTCACGGGGAGGAAGAGTGGTAACCGTTTATCAAAAATCACCTCGGTACACCCAGTCCAAATTCAAACCCCTACCTCCTCATAACCGGCCAGTCATACAGGACAAGACAGATGCCTTTACCTTCGTACCTTTGGTGTGGGCTGTTTTATATCCAAACCAACAATTTTTTTTTTCTCACCGCGTCTTAATACCCTTTCGGACTGCACGCATAAATAATTGCTCTAATTAAATAGGAATCACATGTGACACTAAGCAATGCTGCTCCCTTGTAAAAGAGGGAAATGAGCTAATTAGAGAGTCTACCTATGATTTCAAGCAATCCTGCTCCCTTGTAAAAGAGGCAAGTGAGCTGCCTAGAGTGTACATCTATGATTACAAGCCATGTTGCTCCCTTGTAAAAGGGGGAAATGAGTTGCCTAGAAGAGTGTCCAGCTATAATTTCAAGCAATCCTGCTCCCTTGTAAAGGAGGGAAGTGAGCTGCCTTTTGTGTTCATCTATGATTAAAAGCAATGTAGCTCCCTTATAAAAGAGGGAAGTGAGCTGCCTAGAGTGTCTACCTATGATTTCAAGGAATGCTGCTCCCTGGTGAAAGATGGAAGTGGGTTGCCTAAAGTAGGGGGTCCCGAACTTTTTATACCGGAGGAGCCTTCATCAGAAAAAAATACATGCTGTAGCCCTCATAAATTTTTGAACACTAATATTATGAACATTCAATAACGTCAGTTAAATTGTAGATGAATAAAAGTATAAAACAAAGTAAAAACATCAAATGTTCTGGCTGTACCTTTGGCAAATAAACTTTATTCAGATTTGAAAAAAAATTAGTAGTGCTAATAAGTATTGGCGCTAATTTTAAAGTGGGAAAAACAAATAAAGAATATTATAAATTTCCTCACGGAGTCTGAGATAACTAATAGGGAGCACAGTTAGAAAATAGCTGGCCTGGAGTGTCCACCTATGATGCCAAGCGCCGCGGTGCAATAGACTGTCCATGGGACTTGGATGGTATCATAGAGATGTACCACTCCAGTACGCCATGTGTCACTGGGGACAGTGTTGCGGTTGATGGCTGGGTCTGACCAACAATGGCTCGTCTGATTGATGACCCTGCGAACCACTCCATCACACTCTTACACCCCCTTCCCGTCCACCCAACTGGACCTCCTGAAACATTGGACCGACTGCTCTTACCACATTCTAAAACCCCTTGTACCTTCACTCATCTTTACTAGAACATAAGAATAACCTGCTTCGGTGGCCACATGATCTAAGGCGTCCCACTTATGTTAGACTAGACTGCTAATAACAGGGAGATTGGGGTTCGAATACTGGTCGTGTGGGTACTTAGGGTGGTTCTTCTAAAATGGTTTTCCATTCTCCCACACAAATGCAGGTACACTCCTCTAAATTCAACCTTCCTCATCCCAAACTCATTAGCGTCATTAGTACGTATGCGTATAACCTGAATAGGTAGTAAGACGTGGTGCTAAAAGAACACAAGAATGGATTTGAAGTACGTCAATACTTTTAAAATATTTGGGAGATTATGGTATTTTAAGCTGTGTGCGTAAGCACGTGTACAAACTGCTAAACTCGTATAGTCTGTGATTTTTACGCTTTCGGGGAGACCATAGTTTGAATCCTGGTCGAGTTCACTGGGGGTATTTCCCCCCCTACATTTTCTATAACTTTCTTTTCCCCCAAATGCGGGTAAATTTTATCTCGACTCTTATAGTCCTCATCCAAATTTTGCTAGAAGAATTAAATGGAGTTATTCTGGTGGGTCATAAGATCCGTTGAAGAAATGAATATGCTTTCAGACCTAAGCCAAATATGTCAATGAATAAAATTTTAACTTGTTAAGCTCACTTGCATAGGTGTGCAGGCGTGCTAAGGTATCAACTATCAACCTCGTCTAGTTTGCAGGTGATGGGGAGGACAAAGCCTAAATTCTCGGTCGGATATAGTCGTGGTGGTCTTTCATAAAAGGTTTCCCACTCTTCCTATACAAAAATAGGGATACGTTCATCTAAATCCCACCTTCTTTCTCCCTACCTATGTGTTGACAGTTTTAGAAATGAATATATAAAATATGTGCATGTCTGAAGATGTTTGAGAAATAAACTTCTACCTCTAGTTTTTTAGTTTTGTTAGTTTTTATTTGGATATCAATATCTCTTGTTGCTCATAATATTTTTTGGAAACTTCCCAATTAAGAACTGGTGCTGATTCGTAGTTTAATGCAAGTGGTCCCTTGATTTCAGCTTATTTCAAAAAACTTAAATCACAATATTAATGGTTCTGTTGGCAAAACAAGTCTATGTAGAAAATTTTAAGTCCTTTATTAAGAACTAAAAGATTTGGTCTTGTGCCCAGATCTATGATATTTTTTGGAACAAAACAGAATAATCTTTATTACAGACATCTTCGGTTAGTAGGAGGGATCTAATTGGAAGAACCATGTATTCATCCAAAGGGTTAGGGAATATTTAGACCTACGACATATCTTCATGAGTGTCGATATATATTTTAGTTAATATTGTGTCATGAGTAGAAACAAGGTGTCGTACATGTATTTTGAAGTTGGTAAATAGATTATGATACACTTCTGTTGAAGTAGGTGAATGTCTAGGAATGTTTGTTGAACTAGGAAAATGTCAATACATGTCTGGTAGAATAGGAAAATATCAATAGATGTTTGTTTTGTGTTTTTAGCACCACGTATTACTATCCATTCAGGCTGCTGTAATAATTAAGATAAAGAGATAGAGATAAAAACTGTTGAATTTAGAGGAAGAGTATCCACCCTCAGTACACCTGACTGGGATCGAACCACGATCTCCCCGTCATCGGCAGTCTAGTCTATTGCGATAGTAGTGCCTTAGACAATACAGCCAGAAAATTGGGTTACATTTCTGTTGAAATAGGCTAATATCTATACATGTCTGTAAGAAGTCAAATGGCGTCGATTCAAGAATTTTGAAGTAATTTATATTTGAAAAGCACTGAAAATTTTAGTAAGGAATTCGATATAATAATAATATTAAGGTACAGTGGAGCCTGGATTATTCGAACTTGAAGGGACAGGAAAAAAATAAGAACCATCCAAATATTTGAATTAAATAAGTTTCTTAAAAGGAATTGAAAAGAAACACAGTTGCAACCCAGCTCAACTTTATTTTACGTATTTGGAAATAATCTGTTCACAACTTCATTAAAAAATCAGAGATTTTTCCGGTCTTCTTAATCTTTTCCTATGTTGTCTACTCTCATTTTCTTAGCTCAATTTTTTTTATTTCAACTATATTGAAAGTGTGTTAGGGAGAATTCCGAGGGCCTTTGCAATTTCTGATTTCTTTTTAAGTCCCTTTTCCACTTCCTTTATCACCGCTAATTTTTCGGCCAAAGTTTATTATTTATAGGACTGAAGCTTGAACAGTGACATCACGATACACACACACACAAACACTACTGTACAGTATGTACTAAATAAAACTAAAAATAAACAACAAAACAAGATAAACTTGCACGTCACAAGAATATCGCTACGACCAAATACTAAGAACAGCGCCCGTAACCGCTAGACCTTGACTAATGGACTACAGAACTGTACGTGTAAAATAAGACGTATTGGTGAGCGGGGGAATGGGAGGGGCGTGAAGAAGGGTACTGACCACATTCCAACGCCACCTCCCCTGTTTTCAAAAATAGAACAACACGGTGTCACAACTAGAAGTGGGAAAATAATACTGCAGAGTACATTATAACTGACGAAAAGTTCGAACTAACCAAAACAAAATTCAAATCATCCACGATTTTTTAACATTATTGTTATACAAATTCACGGGACTGGGCTAAAAATTCGAATAAATACGATTTCGAATAACGGAAGTTTGAATTAGTTAGATTCCACTGTAATTACACTTTAATTAATTGGTTGAGTATATATACTCAACCATATATATAAACACATTCGATTAAAAATACATTTAACACGTTAAAATTGCGACATCTAAAACTACAAGTTGATTTGAATTTTGTAGAAAGTTAGATGTTACAGTCAATAAAATAAATAATGAAATAATTTATAAAATATATCACTGTGTACATTAAATAAGTTATTTTATTATTTATTTAATTGACAATAACATCTAACCATTTTACAAAATTCAAATCAACTTTCTTTATAATTTTAAACGTCGCAATTTTATGGTGTTAAATGCCTTCACAATTGTATATGTTTATAATTCATAGTCCTGTACATTACTCCATGTGTCATACCTAAACATTCTTCCAAGATTTCTAAAAATTTTATATCGCACACTTTAACGTGATAACGTTTCAAATATTGTACCTAAATATAATTATATTTTCAACCAAATGATTAAATCATAATTTCCTTCGTATTATTTTTGAAGTAATCAAATGGTGTCAATTCAAGAATCTTGATGTAGTCAAATGGAAGTTGATATATGTCTATTGAAGTTTTTTTGTCTCGCTCAGTTAATCGCTTGTTGAACATGAAGGAAGAGCAATAGAAATCGAAACCGCTATAAACTACAGAGTGGGCCCAATACACGTTCAATCAACAAGGACACTAGATACACGCGCTTTGTGGCATTCGATGATAAATCTAAGGGAAAATACTGGTCAGATAACCGCAATGTTCATCACAAGTACTTCCCAACTGTTGAAATTACATTGTGTATCCCAGCACAGATTTATCTGATTGCCAAACCCTTCCTTCACCTCTGACAAGACGTGTATTAATCACAAATTGTGAATGTGAGGAATGCCAGGCCTCCACCGTGGTTCGGATTCCACGTTAAACTGTAGGTCCTCCATTTCATCTCACAATCACCCTACCATTACACATTAGCGTAAGTGTGTATAACCCGAACGGGTAGTAAGACGTGGTGCTAATAATAATAATAATAATAATAATACAATGTGTAGTAAGTTAGACTATACCTATCTACTGGAGCAATATTAGATTTATTTTATAAAAAAAAATATATATTTTTTTGGTCTTAAAGTCTAAAAGAAATAACACTGNAAAAAAAAAGAACTGGAGATTTTTATGAATGTCTACGTTTCATGACCCACTGGAACCGAAAAGTTGTTTTCGCGATGCTGTCTGTCTGTTTGTAGTTCGACCTAGAGGTGGGCTAAGAATTGATATCTGAGGCTTTCATAAGACTCCCCCGAGGTGTTTTTGGAATTAGATATCCAACCCTAACATTAAGGGTAGTTTACTGAAGGGCTAAAAGAGAGAAAATCGATTTTGTCAACATCTGCACTAAGGATTTTGATTAAATTTTGTATCTTGGCATTGTTTAACAATACAAACAAAATGAAAACTCTCGTTATTCCATGATAATGGCTTTAAGAGTACTTTAGAGAAACGGAAATTTCAATTTTTTTTTTATATCTCCGTGACTATTTAAGATATGAAATAACTTATTGAAAATTTAGTATTATTAAAAATAAAATATCTCATTCGGGAATATGTTTTTATAAAATTAAAATTTTCAGAGCTGTAAGCAAATATATGCATATATATACATATATGTTTGGTTATATATATTTTTATAAAATCAATAAGCATAAGCAAACGTAGGCGCTATGTATATTATATGTATATTTGCTTCTAGCTCAGAAGCTATTGATTTTATAAAAATATATTCCTGAATAAGATATATTTATTTTCTTAACAATCAATTTCATATTTAAAGCTATATACATACACACATATACATATAGAGAACTTGAAATATGAAATTGATTGCTAAGAAAAAAAATTATATATCTTATTCTGGAACATATTTCTATAGAATCAATAGCTTCTGAGCTATAAGCAAATATATATATATATATATATATAGTATACATACAGCCTACGTTTGCTTATGCTTATTGATTTAATTAAAAAAAGTTTTATTTCAAGTTATATATATATACATACAGTAGCCCCATGGCTTCTTTGGTGCTGACTGACAGCTCACAGCTGACTTCTGACAGTCAACATATAGGAATATACCTAAATTTTGACTCTCAGAAGTGACAGCTGCTAAACACATATTTTTGCAGATCATATGGTTTGGCGTAGGGATACATAATTTGGTCTGGTAACTTTTAAATGACGTCAACTCTCAGCTGTGAGCTGTCAGTCAGCACCAAAGAAGCCGTGGGGCTACTAAATATACACATATACATGGAGAACTTGAAATATGAAATTGATTGCTATGCTCTTTGAAAAAAAGATGTGTTCTTCTTTCCCAATGATTCTGTAACAGTGTATTATATTTGTTGAAATGTTTCTGTAACATAATATATATTTTTTCCCACAGATCTTACTAGCTTTTAGTAAATGTCTCTATTATAAGAGAAAAGAAAGAGAAAGTCTTTGCGGTACATCGTACTTTTTTTTTCAAGTTTAATGCTCTCTTTACCACCCACCACTCCCTGATAGTAAATAATCACACATTACTTCTACTCGTATAACAAATAGTTTGTTAAAGACATCCCCCAGGGGCAATTCTGTATCAAGGCTAGATGGCGATGTGAGTGTTCCTTTTTTTTTTAGGTTTGGGTTAGTGGAAATGATGAAATATACTGTCTGAATCAATCTGTGTCGTCCTGTAGAGCCTGGAGGTAGAAGATCTACTACAGAAAGTCATTTAGAACAATCTTCCTTGTCACACTTGACGAGTTTACTCCCGTTTAGCCGAGCATGTCTGGCAACGTGGAATGTAACACATTGTTAAATCGCCGGGTTTTGTTTCTACAACATTCGCTCATTCCTCTTTGCTTACTTTCCTTCCCTTTTCGCTTATCTACGATGTTCATTTCTTTCCACACCACCGACGCTTCTCTTTAAGGGCTGCTAAATGCATTCTCTCTTTATTGATCTGTTTCTATTTGATCGCATCCTATTTAGGGTTCTTTTTTTCACATTATTTACCTCATTACTTTCCTTGTTTAGGTTCTATCATTTTGTGTCGTATTTTAGAGCTACTTTTTTAAGAGTTATTATGAAAACTTTCAAATAGAAATTGATGGACTTTTGTATTATTATTATTATTATTATTATTATTATTATTAGCACCGTGTCTTACTACCCGTTCGGTTATACGCACTTACGCTAATATATAATGGTAGGGTGATTGTGAGATGAAATGGAGGACCTACAGTTTAACGTGGAATCCGAACCACGGTGGAGGCCTTGCATTCCTCACATTGACAAGTTGTGATTAATACACATCTTGTCAGAGAGGGACTTTAATAATAGTTATGCTTACTTATAGGGTCATCATTTTACTTAAAAAATAAATGGTACTGAACCCCGCACGGACTTTCTCGATCTACTGTTTAAAAATGGAGATATTTACTCATAACTTGTAATATATGTGAAACTAAATAGTATACACAAGCAAACCCAATCATAAATTGCACTATACTTATATAAAACATTTTTTGAGTCCCGGTTTTAAACTTTATATTTTGAATTTTAAAGAATTAATGTCTCATTTGTATATTTGAAACAATAAAAAAGATTAATATTGGGTCAACAAGGGTAAACATTTCCTATTAAAATTTCTACTTCCGATCGACATTTTATTAAGTGTTGCACATCTTCAGGTCAGCGCATTGAAATTAAATTCCTCATTTATAAATTTGGCCAATAAAAAATATAAATATTGCCTATTGAGTCTAAAATGGAGATAGATCATTTCTGTACAAAAATGTATCCTAAGAGGTTTAAGCATTAACTTTTTGAAAGACTTATATTTAATTACTCTATGACATTGAAGAATTATTGCGTTAAAACTTAAGTAGTATATATTTACAACTAAAGCTCACAAAATTGTATTATTATGTTTGCCATCTCAGAAACTTTTGGTTTTATAAAAATTTATTTCGTATAAAAGTATTTTATTTTTAATAGTACTACAATTTTGCAATTATAAATTATTTAGTATCTCAAATAGTTGCTGAGATACGGAAATTTACGCTTCTGTAAAGTACCCTAAAAGTCATTTTCATGAGAAAACGAAGATAGCCAGTTTATTTATTATCTTAATCAACGCCTAGATACGAATTTTAATCAAAATTGTTAGAGCTGATTTTGAGAAAATCGATTTTTTCTCTTTTCGCCCTTTATAAAACTACTTTAATTTTAAGTTTTAACAGACACACAGACAGATGGAATTGTAAAGACCATTTTTAAGGGTACGGGGGGTCATAAAACGTCGACATCTATCAACATTTCAGGTTATATTTTTTTACGATCGCAATACTTAACCTTAAGTGTTCAAAAAGTTAAAAAATATATATCTGCGTATAGCTTGAAAGTTATTTATTTTATAAAAATATGTTTCGAATAAAATATTTGTATTATATTTGGTCTATATATTTGTAATGATAGTTGATTTCATATCTCAAATAGTTTCGGAGATATGATAAAAAATTAGAATTTACGCATCAGACCGGAGCCCTTAAAGTCATTTTGCCGAAATATTGAGAGTAGC
>CABFWB010000199.1:29895-46044 GCA_902151455.1 Timema bartmani
TTCATGAAATGATCACTAGAAGAGGCCATTTCAAGAAAATGAACATAAATTTGCACAGTTCATGAAATGATCAGTAGAAGAGGCCAGTTCAAGAAAATGAACATAAATTTGCCCAATTCATGAAATGATCACTAGAAGAGGCCATTTCAAGAAAATGAACATAAATTTGCACAGTTCATGAAATGATCAGTAAAAGAGGCCAGTTCAAGAAAATGAACATAAATTTGCCCAATTCATGAAATGATCAGTAGAAGAGGCTAATTCAAGAAAATGTACATAAATTAGCCCATTTCATGAAATGGGTTGTCTTATTATTATAATATTATAACATATACATAGTCTGTTGCAAAGGTGAGGCCTTAAAACAAGTGGTATTCAACCGGGGGTATGTGAAGACATCTTAGGGGTGCGGAAAATTAATATATTAATATTGTAGTATGTATTAATTTTAATTATTTATTTCTCTCTCTCCTGAATGTAGATTATAGAATATGTATAGCTTGCATTATGAACCAATAAATTTTGGGCTAAAGAGTTGAAAAGACATAATTTATATCCGGAAGTACGCAAAGAAAAATGAGTGAATACTATTGGCTTAAACCAGTCAACCACCGAAGCGCTTCTTAAAGATGTTATATTATATAAACATCTTTTTTTTAAGAAACCTATTATCTCAAAGTCAGAATTTATTTGTGCTTTCTACTAGGTTTTAAAAAAAAAGCAAAAAAATAAAGTAAATTTCCCCGGGGCCACAATATGAAGCTATGAAGACTTTTGTTTATTAAAGTTCACTGCTACAATTTCTTCCATAGCAAAAATACTTTCTTGATTCTTCTGACAGACTGCTACCTTTGTAAATATATTGTAGTCTTCAATTTGTATTCCTCCCGCATTCTGTCATTTAGTGTCGCTTCTAGCAACTCTTTGATCATCTTACTTCTGTTCAGGGGCGCCGGAACGTTTTTTTGAACAGAAGTAGGGAGAGAGGGGTGAAATGACGTATGTCCATGCTAAGTTAGGTTGAAAGTGCGCAAACACAAATTAGCACCACTACCACTGAGTCACTATTTGATAGGCTATGTGTCTTTATATGATGTATATATTATGTTAACGGCAATGTGTGTAAACCAGGCATTCTATAAAATGCCTAGGCTTTTTATATAATTCCTAAGGGGTTTGAGCAAAGTATGAAATAGATTACGTTTCATAGGAAATTTGTAGAATAACCAGTCATTCTTTATTACAGAGAACAATAGCTAACCTAATCTAACCTAACCTTACCTTACCTAACTACCCTTTTCTATAATAACCTAACCTAACCAACTTAACTCCTAGAAATTAGGCGAACCTGCAAGAAAACGGCGCAAGACTACATAGAACTGGATAAAAGAATTGATAACATATTCCGGGACTTCAAAAATAAGTATGAAATACAACAGCCAAAACTCTTTTACTTCATACTTTGCCAAAACCACTCTGGCATTAGATAGAAAGCCTACGCATTTTATAGAACGCCTGGATTTCACATATTGCCGTTACATATATATTACATAGAATGCATATATCCACGTATATAAAAAACTTGAAAAACAATGTAAAGAAAATTTCTGTCCCAGCATTAGAAAATTGATATTTAGTAACCAATAAAATCGAAATTTCATGAAGGTTATAACTGTACTATCATCACTATTTCAGCCTGATCTTTATTGCTATTTTTAAATTGATTGTTTCAAAATAGTCATTCATAATCAGATTGATCAAAACATCGGAACTTGTTTCAATTAATGATTTGCTTGTATAAATGCTACACTTATTTTCCTTTCTCCTATATAGCTATAAAAAATATACATTACTAGAAACTCGTTGGACCCATGTGTGTAAATCAAGAAATATTATGCCATGCAAACAAAGGATGAGTCTAAAGCTTTTTCAATGTTACTGATAGCGAGAATAATGATTAAATAGGGGAAATATTTTCCCTAAAACTCATCCCCCCTTCTTTTTCCAGCCCTTACCCAGCAAAATTTGGGGGGTCAATATGCTCATAACCCCCTGGTACTACGGCATATGCCTATTTTGTATTGTTTGCGCCATGAATCCCGCTAAAGATGGCCTTTTCCCCCCTTTGAGTTACTAGAAACAAGTTTTCATATAGTTTCTAGTGCATAACCTTGAAAACGTAAAGTATTGTTATTTTGAATTTATATTATAAATATTTTAAAAATAGTATGTATAAATTACCTTTAAAATATAAGTGAAACCATTTTTTAACACCCGCTTTTGGTATCCGCATGGTCTAACGCTCTACTCTCGCAATAGACTAGACTACCTATGACGGGGAGATTGATGTTCGAATCTTGGTCGAGTGTAGTGAGGGTTGTTAAAAAAAAATTGTTTTCCACTCTCCCCTCACGCAAATTTGGATACACTTCCTCTAAACATATCTTTCCTAATCCCTAAAACCATCGTCGTAAATAGTACATATAAGCGTGTAACCCGAACAGGTAGAAGACGTAGTGCTAATTTTTTTTTTTTTACGTTGTTTAAATGATATTGAATGAATATAGAAGTCACACAGGAGCGCCCACCAAAGTAACATGACACATGATCTTGCAGTAACATGGCAGAAATATGACAGTGGCATACAGGTGACGATAGTCATGTGTGACTCAAGCTACACGGGAATGATTTAGCAGCAATTTATATAGTAATAATCTTTGCCTCTGATGATGATGCTTTGGCCTTAGTTAATTGAGTCACTATTAGTAAATACAATCATTATTATAGTCGTGGTAAAATACAATTTTGTGTGCATTCTTTTTGTCGAGAAAATATAAACAAACGTGGTGCTTTCAATATTTTTAAAGAGTTACATGTATATAAAAAAAAATAAGAATTTTTTACAGAAGGAGTAAAACATTTCATTTATTACGAAGAAAAATTAAACTAGCTATTTTTTAAATAAGATACAAACTTAAGGACGTGTGTGTCACCTGAAGAACGTCTTTTAAAAACTTCAAACAAGTGTCCAGTGAATTAAGTGAACTAACTTGTTGGTAGCATGTGACTAAGAGTAGCGCATGCCGCAATCGTCTGACAGTGACGCGGCGCATGCCAAGTCACAGCTGTCACACCACTTCAATGAGCGCTTACTCACATGTTTACGTTGGTTCAACCTGAAGATGCATGCTGGATGCCAGAACATGCGTCATATCACATGTCACGTCATTTTGGTGGGCCCTGCTCTTTAGACGTCACTCTCGCAATTTACTGGACCGCTTATGATCGGAGGATCGGGGTTTGGGTCTCGATCGTCTGTATTGATGATGGTTCTTCCTAAATGGCTTCCAACATTATACCCACACTAATGCGGGTACACTTCCTAAAATATAACCTGCCTATTTCCTAGCACATTAGTGTAATTTATACATATGAATATAGCCCGAACGGGTAGTAAGAGTTGGTATTAAAATATTTAGTAAATTTAGTATTTTGATTTTTCATTCAATATGTATTTATGGGATATTTTTAACGACAGATGGCCATAACTAGCTCTCTAGCCTTATGGATCTCGAAAGTTACTTGCCGCCAGTACGTAAGCTCGCTATTCAACACTAATCCTGAAACACCTCTATCGAATCCCTAACCAGACACCCAACCTCCTTCATTATCTTACCATCAGTGTATTGGCCTAGTGGGGGTGCTAGTCGGTGATTGTATGGACACTATCATGACAGGGTTCCCGATGTCATAAAATATGGTTGAGCTCAGGGATGGATGGACTGAGCCGCCGGTGTACCGAGAAATATTCCGGACGGGCCGGTCTGATTTGTACTAAAGCAACTACTTGAAACTAAATCTATCCGTTCAATTATAATTGATTGTTTTTATTACATTTTGATCAAAAGTTCCAGTGAGTAAGACTGAGGGTGTCCATAATACATCATTTGGTCGATAAATACTATGGCATTAATTGTAAAACCGTCCCGTTTGTTATTTCTTGGTGTTCTTTACAAACAACTTAAGCCAGGCGTAAAAGCATTTGTTTAGAGACCACTAACTGTTAGTAGCTTTGCAATCTACACAAGTAGTGTGTGGAGGATCATTTAAAAAAAATTAAACATTTCAAAAATAGACTCTCAGCTATTTTCTAACAAATTAGAAGCTCAATTTTGCTCATGTCTGTATAAATCAGAAGTAGAAGTTTTATGAGGATTAATAGTGACACCATCATCGAAATTCTAGCTGTAATGGATTTAATTTAGTAACAATAAAAATGTATTCACCTATTTTGAATACATATAAAGATAGCTTCAGTGATATTTATTAATGTATGTTAAGGGCCGTCATATTTGAAGTCATGATCCACTTGCAACCCGCCAGTCCACCGCCGGCTGAGCTCTCTAAAAACGTTCCTTGACCTGTAGATTTTCATAAAAATCGTAAGTTGTTACCGAGATTTACTACTAATGCTGTGACTTGCAAAAGTAAAAGAATTCTGGTGGTAAAACGTGTTGAATAAGAGAAAAAAAAAGTCGAACGGCAGATAGGCTTGTTTTACCACTAAGTAACTGTGTATCCCTCCCTTTCTTCACGCTCCAACGTTGAGCAGACACGTAGCTCTCCTCCCTTCACGAATATGAACCCGAGTTTAATTTTGGTTTACAAATTGGTCTCTTCTCATGAATGGCAACGGAACAATCCATCACTCGTATAAAATATACAATCTATCTTCATGTTTCATATGGTACTAGATTTGCATTACACTCAGTAGAGTTTCAAAAAACGTTACTCCTTTCGGCTGTCGATGATATTCTTTTTGTTTGGTGAACCGACTGATTTTATCAGCACACGACTTATAAACTAAGTTAATTCTAGAACAACCCGCTTTGATGGTCGAATGGTCTAAGGTGTTACTATCACAATAGACTGGACTGTCGATGACGGGTAGATCGGGGTTTGTATACTGGTCGGGTGCACTGAAGATATTTTACTCTACATTTTTTTCACTCTCTATTCTTGCAAATACGGTATACTTGTATAGATTCAACCTTTCTCATCCCTAACACATTAGCTTAACTAGCACATATGCATAAAAACCGGAAAGGTAGTAAGATATGGTGCTTAAAAAACACTTAGGACAGACACAACACCCAGTTTCTCGACATTTAATATATCACCGTAAGAGAGAAAGCATCAATCCCACCAATAGAATAAACCCGAGACCCTTAGCTCAGTAGGAAGATGCTAATTTGACAACGTAAATGTGTCGGCGTCTGATATAAATTAAAACTAATTGCTTAATTATCGGTAGCATTTTGATTTATTAGGCTATGTAATGTGCTCACTGTCCAAACACAGCCATTAAATCGTCAAACTATTTACAAACTTTTAAAATAGGGTTTAAGGGGACGGGATGAAAGGCTAGTGTTTTTTCAGTTTTTATTTAAAAAACTTTTTTTTTGGACCAACGTAAATAAAATATTGCTCCAGTAGAAACATATAACTTAGCTTAATTTTCTTCACATGATGATATCAACAGTTCTTGAAATCACTATGTGAAAAAAACTACATATTTCTACTGAAGATATTTATTTTTATTTTATAAAAAAAAGCTTTGCTTTAAAAACTGTAGAAACTTTTACTTTTTCTCACGTATATCTCAGTCTTTTACTACTTGCTCGAGCCATATGTCTATATTATAATAATTACTCAAAAGAGGCAGAGATGAGGAAGAAAGCATTGATAATATATACCTGCATTTTCGGGGGAGGAGAATTGGAAACCATTTATGAAAGACCTCCCTCAGTAGCCCCAGCTTGGATTTGAACCCCGATATCCCTGTCATCAGCAGGCCAGCCTAACACGAGAGTGACACCTTAGACCATTCGGCCACTGAAGTGGGTGAGTTGATATACAACTCTTTATCTACAGCCAAATTTTCATAGAAATAACCTTAAGGGACAGCTAAAAAGGTTACTATGTCTCATTTTAAGTATTCATACATCAAGTCATTGTCACTGTCAATTTTGACCGAAAAAATAACTTAGAATTTTATTAAATGTCCTTCATATGAAAATTGGATTATATTTAGACAGTGTGAGAGGGTAATAAAGATGTATAATGACAAGCAACCTCCACACAATAATTTTTAAGTACCATACGTCGTTCAGAAAAAGTAATTCTGATCTTAAACGTTAAACGATCGAACGTAAACTGCTTGCGCGTCCTATGAAAGATAACTAAGGTTCTAAAAACCACCCCGATAAGAGCTAGACTCATCTCCTCTTGCTACTCTATATCAGGGGGGGAAACACACACCTTGAACTCTCCTGGCTGACCTTAAAAGTGCGTAAAGTGATCATTTTGCTTCTACCCCTTACCTACTTAACCTTACAAGATAGGAAACTGTGTGATCTATATTCTGAACTAACAACAATAACCAAGGGCGGAAGGGGGGGGAAATTCAAAATAAATAAAACATTGAGATAACGTTTGTAAATTAATTTGCTTTGACTGAAGGTATCAAAGTCTAGTAAACAACGGTCTCCATCAGAACCACTGATGCGACCCGCTTTGCTGAGATTTCTCTGGTAGAAATCGAAATCTCCTACTGGCATCGAATTTCCATGACAAGGATAGAGATGAAACCTGTGTCAAGCGCCAACAAGATACTCGTCGGTAAATGAGATGGACACATCTGATTTAAAATAAGAACTATTAGTGAACCTTTGTAAAAACCGCGCTTTTTTTTATGTGTATATAAATTGTTTTAGATTTAGATATATAAAATTCCCTAAAAAATTAGGTAGGGGTTGAGAAGGTTTAATTTATATAAAATCTACCTACGTTTGCGTTTAGGTTAAGCTGAGAACAATCTAGTAAAAAAGAGCCTCGGTACACCCAGCTTGAAATTGAACTTTGACATCCCAAACTACGTCAAACCACAACAGAAGAGGTTTGACACCTTAGCCCCCGTATCCACCGATGCGGGTTTATTTGATTTAAAACTAGATTTAAATGTGATTTGTAGAGATGTTTATGTTATAGATAAAGTAGTAAATAAACGAACCGTGTCATTTATGTCTCGTCTTGCCCTCTGGCGGAACTTAAGGTTGAGATAGGCATTTGGTGGTCACGATAAATTATATATATTATTCACAAGCAAGGGTCCAAACCGAGGCCTTCAGGGAGTTTAACCAAAACCAAAAGGGACCAAAGCCTTCAAAATACATCCAATTAAAATCAAACCCGCCTCGGTGGCGTAGTTAGCTAACGCGCCAGTCGTGTTGAGCTCGACTGCCGAGGACGGGGAGATCGAGGTTCGAATCTCGGTCGGGTGAACTGAGGGTGGTTTTTCCTAAATGGTTTTCCACTCTCCCTTCACGCAAATGCAGGTTCACTTCCTCTAAATTCAACCTTCCCAATTCCTAACCCATTAGTGTAATTAGTACTTAAGCGTATAACCCGGACGGGTAGTAAGACGCGGTGCTAAGGACTATTATTATTAATTAAAATCAAATATGTGCACCAACCAATAAATAATAACACAATTATTCCTCCCTAAACAACGCAGAATATCCTATAAGGGATTTGAACAGGAATCAAATGGGGCAAAAAATTCAAATGGGGAAAACTATCAAATGGACAGAATTTCAACATTCTGATGACGTCATCTCTGAGGGAGGGAGGGATTTCGACCTCAGGGAGAGGAGGAGGAGGATTGTCACCGGGGAGTTTGTATAAAATATATTGGTAGTGATATAGAAGTTGAGGTTCGAATATCGGTTGGGGGCATCGGTGTTTGTCCCTTCCACGTGATTTGTCACTGTGGTTTTTCCGTCCTTTATCCATGTTAATGCTGTTGCACTTCATCTAAGCTACTACCCTCCCCATCTCTGACCCTTAAATCAATTCGTTAATATCAGTGGAATTATACGTAATAATAATAATAATAATATTAATAATATTATTATTATTATTTATAATAATAGTAATAAACTACGGTCGGTGCGAGCTACATAAGCTAAAAGAATAGTGAGAAGTAATTTTTTTAACACGTGTTTATATCAATGACTATAAAATAACGGTAACAATTTAATAAAACGTTATCAATGTTGAGTGCAAATAAATTTGTTTGTGTTTCCATAAGAAGTGTCTTCTGCCAAAATAATATTATAGTATAGATCAGGGGTCGGCAACTGGTCTGTCTAGCGGCAATTTTTAGTCGGCCGCGTAAGAAAATTACGTCGTCATAAATTTAGGTCTTCGAGTCTTCTAAATTTGCAAATATACAGGCTATTTCCTAGGTCTCTTCCCAAACTTAAACCAAGCCTCTGTAGACAGAAAGAAACAAAAAATCTTAGCTATAAAACGTTCGGAAAAGTCATCTTGTATTACTAGATGGAAGTTGAAGATAAACTTAAACAACGCCGGGAGTATGCAGCTGTAAGTACGTACGTGTACAGCTAGTTGCATATCATTTGGGCGTACACATCACAGCAGGTGTTAAAAACTCCCTCCCCGACTTGGTCACAACAGAATCCTTCAGTTCCATTTACCCGCCTCGGTGGCGTAGTTGGCTAACGCGCTAGTCGTGTTGAGCTCGACCGCCGAGGACGGGGAGATCGAGGTATCCCAATTCCTAATCCATTAGCGTAATTAGCACTTAAGCGTATAACCCGAACGGGTAGTAAGACGCGGTGTTAAATATTAATATAATATTAATATTCAGTTCCATTTGACGCGGGCTGGGCTCACCCCTCGATAACTTCGCTCGTCACTGGTGACTTCTGCCCCTCTAATGATATGCAACATGTTGTACTCGTACGTACTTAGAGGTGCGTACTCCAGGTGTTGTTGAGTCTAACTTGAACTTTCATTTAGTAATATCAGATTACTTTCCTGAACGTTTTCTAACTAAGATATTTTGTTTCTTTCTATCCACAGATGTTGTGGTTTAAGTTTGGGCAAAGAGCTTAGAAACACCCTGAATAGGAAGTAATTTCAATTTATATCTGATTGTGATCAAAATAATCTTGATTGGTCATAATCGGTACTTTTATAAGAAAATAAAAAAGTTTTGTATGAAATATTCATACGCCCTATTATTTATTCTATAATTTATCTTACGATTTTTTTTAAAGGAATAATTAACTTAGGAGTAGTTTACTGTAAACTTTTTTTTTTTAATGTTCCCAACTATTATACACTATCTGAGCAAGTTTGTATGATGATGTCACACCATTTATTTTATATAAATAGGCAGACATTAGTGTTTCAGGATGTTTGATTATAAGGAATTTAATATGATATGTATGGACAAAAGTATTAAAAAATAAGTAAAAGCATAGTAAGATAAATGATGGGACTTTAATAATTTTAAAAGTCTATCGGAGTCCAAAATGGATGCAAGCCCCTGGTAGAGACAATAATATATCGAAACATTTGGTGTATTCACAAATATTTTTCAAATGTATAAATGGTAGCAAAAAAAAGTACGATCATTACTGCTATGTCTTAGCTTTAGAGTGTAGCGTGTCTACTTACTGTACTGTCCTGCCTTCGATTCTTGGCATGATTGAAAAAGTATAATTATTTAAATTGCAGACACCCCTTTAAAAGTAATTAATTAACATCCGTGTTACTGGTTTAGATATATACATTTTTATAGTGTATGCCATCAGTATCTGTCGGCTAGACATTCTTGGTCTTCTATTGGCATTGGCGGAGTCTTCTGACGTTTGGGGCACCATGGGGGTGTGGCTACGTCTTCCCAATGAGATTATGGAATGGTAATTATGATGATTATGTGGTGCCAACGTAACTTAAGTCTAATTAACCAGACCATAGAAACCATAGGAACAATTTTCCTTCGGGAAAAACCCCTATTTTACTACCAGGAAACGAACTAAGGACCACTAGATTAGAGCCAGAAGGGCTGATCGCTAGACCGGCCTGGGATACAGTTTGATGTGTTTCGCTGTGGAATTGGAAGCCTAAATACCATCGATTACAAAATTTTCTGTGATCCTGTACCTTGAACTCTGTCGGCAGATTCGTTACCAACTGAGCCAAGATGTTGGGCGAGTTGAATATAAAAAAATGGCTAGTACAAATTATGCTACATTAATATCACGATTAAAATTAATGGTACGGTGTATTATACAGTATTTCTTTCTCTTTTATCCTAAAATAGAGACATTTACTAAAAAAAACTCATAAGATATGTGAAACGAAATGAAATACATTGTTACACTCCACCAGAGAGTAAAAATCAAATAATATGAATTATTATAATAACACTGAGGAAGAGGAATATATCTGTCCACCAAAGAGCATGGCAATATATATTTTTACTTTCTCGCTATCTTACATTTAGAGAAAGTATCGTGATCGAAAAAAAGATTGAACTCTAGAGTTTGATGAATCTCGACGTTTCGTGACCCCCCCGAATCCGAAAAAGTTGTTTTGGAATTTCCATCTGTCTGTTTTTCTGTCTGTACCCTGACTAGAGCCTAAACAATTTTACCGATCGGGCTAAAACTTGGTATCTAGGGTTTTCATATGGTTGCCCCGAGGAGTTTTTGGAATTGGATATCTAACCCTAAAATTAAGGGTAGTTTACTGAAGGGTAAAAAGAAAAAGTCGATTTTCTCAAAAACGGCTTTAATGATTTTGATTAAATTTCATTTATGAACATCTATAAATATTCCAAACAAAATGGCTACTCTCAATATTTCGGTAAAATGACTTTAAGGGTTCCGGTCTAATGCGTAATTTTTATTTATTTATCATATCTTCGTAACTCTTTGAGATATGAAATTACTTATCATTTCAGATAAGTAGGTCTATCTATAATACAAATATTTTAATTGAAACACATTTTTATAAAACCAATAACTTTCAAGCTATACGCAATTATATATATATATATATATATATAAATAAATAAATAAATAATTAAACTTTTCGAACACTAAAGGTAAAGAATTGCGACCGTATAAAAAATCTAACCCGAAATGCTGTTAGATGTAAACAAACGTCTCATTATTCCCCAAACCCTAAAAAGTTGTTTTTGCAATGCCATCTGTCTGTGTGTCTGTTAAACCCTAAAATTAAGAGTAGATTAATAAAAAGCGGGTGACCTGGTGGTCTAGGGGTAAGGTGTCGGTCTTCTGTGCTGGGGGTCTGGGGTTCAATCCTCGGTCACGGCAAAGATTTATCTGATTACCAAACCCTTCCTTCACCTCTGACAAGACGTGTATTAATCACAACTTGTGAATGTGAGGAATGCCAGGCCTCCACCGTGGTTCGGATCCCACGTTAAACTGTAGGTCCTCCATTTCATCTCACAATCACCCTACCATTGCACATTAGCATAAGTGTGTATAACCCGAACGGGTAGTAAGACGCGGTGCTAATAATAATAATAAAAAGCGAAAAGGGAAAAAAATTGATTTTCTCAAAATTTTCTCTAACGATTTCGATTAAAATTCGTATCCAGGCGTTGATTAAGATTATAAATAAACTGGCTATTTTCGTTTTCTCATGAAAATGACATTTAGGGTACTTTACAGAAGCGTTAATTTCCGTATCTCCGCAACTATTTGAGATACAAAATAACTTATGATTGCAAAATTGTAGTACTATTAAAAATAAAAAACTTTTATATGAAATATATTTTTATAAAACCAACAGTTTCTGAGATATTGGCAAATATATTAATACAATTTTGTGAGCTTGAGTATTATCTCTTTACATCTAAAGTTTTAACGAAATAATTCTCCAAAGCCATAGAGTAATTAAATATAAGTAAGTCTCTCAAAAAATTTATGGTTATGGCTCTAAGCCATGATACAGACAGACAGATGACATTGCGAAAACTACTTTTTTTTTTAGATTAAGAGGGTCATGAAACATCGACATTTATCAAAATCTCGAGTTTTTTTTAACAATCACAATACTTCGCTCTTTGAAGGGTCGAGAGAAAGTAAAAACGAAGATTAAAGCAGGTGTCAAACACAAAATCTGCAAAAATGTGTCAGGTGTCCAAAACCAAATCCCCAAAGTGTGTAATTCGAAGTGGTACCAATGCTTAAACCTGGTTTCTAAATTACTTTTCCCCATCATTTTCCTCCTGACTAATTCAGGAAACACAAACGAGATATCGTTGGTAATTTATCAAAAACACATTTCCCAGGTTCCATTGCGAGATGTATTCAATAAAGTACTAGCGTAGGCTGAGGTAGGGGGATAGGGGGAATGTTGAATAGCAACCTAAACGTTTACAATTTAGAGAACCAGATGTCGACAAAGATGGAAGCTTAAAAAGCTGTCCCGCATCACTGGCCCCATTAATCTTTTTTTTTTTAAATTACTGAACTTTCATACAAACCTACCAATGCTAGCAGTACAGCAACCCCCGTCCCATTTTTATTTTCTACAATTCCTAATGCCCACTACAATGGCCAAACGGTTTAGGGTGTAAATACCGTGCTAGACTGGCCTGCTGAAAATGGGGAGTTCTAATCCCGGTCGGTTCTACTGAGGTTGGTTTTCCCTAAATTGTTTTCCACTCTCCCTCCACATAAATGGGGGTAGATTGCCTCTAAAATGCTTCATCTCTACTCCATTAGATTAATTATAATATATGCGTATAGCCTGAACATATAGTATAATACGAGTGGGTATTAAAATATACCAAAACAAATATAGATGTACACATCTTGAAATACAAAAGGATGGATGAATTTAAGAAACTATACCGTCACATTAGCTCAGTCTATAATATATGTTTCTACTTAAATAAATGTATCAATTTTGATTCCTGGCATTGCCAAAAAGTTATTATTTGTGAAATAGTTAATATTCATCTTTAACAGTAATGAATTAACAGCCGCAGAGAGTGAATTTAAAGGGAATGTACCCACATTGGCGTGGAAACTCATTTAAGGAAAAATCACCCTCAGTACACCCGAACAGGATTCGAAACTTAATCTCCGCCATCATAAGTTTCATTATATCGTGAGAAAAACCTTAAATGACTCGACCACCGAAGTTGCTAATATTATAATTATATTTGTATCGGTATGATTCGCTCTCATTACAACTGAGAAACATTAATTTTAAATTTGTATAGTTCTAGATTATTTTATTCTTCCGGTGAAAAATAAATGGTTTTGTTAAGAACATGTCTCACCTCTAAGAATACATTAATACTATTACACATCTTGTTTTAATTCTATGGTAAAATAGTTAAGAGCTATTTTGTCAGTATTTCATGTGCGTTGCGTCGAAGCTGGCCTTTTAAAATTGGGATTAGATTTTTACTAAATTAATAAAAAACAGAAAAATTGAAGAAACATTAACGTAATGAGATATAATTAATACTACATTTCACACAGTTGTGCAACACGGGATATAGAAGAACCTGTACAGTAACATGTGCACTTGTAAGTCAGAATTTAATTTTTTTGACCATATTTACTTTTTGCCCTTTTTCACCCTTTATAACCATTTCACCCTTTTTAACCCTTGATAGCCATTTCACCCTTTTTACCACTTTAAACTATTTTTATTTTCATTCGATTTACATTTTGAACTGTTGACCCTTTTTCCCCCTTTTGCCATTTTGCTCTTTTTTTACAATTTTTTAAATTTATAATTTTCAAACTTTTTTATTGCCCTTTTAATCTAGTTTACATATTTTACCCCTTTTACTCAATATTTTTAAAGTTAAATAAAAAGATTAGCCCTCGTAGGTCTTTTGAAGAACTTTTCCATCTCTTTAATCTTTTTACCAGTTTCACCCTAAAATATTTCTCCCGGGCAACGCAAGGTACTTCAGCCAGTTATCATATATTTTGTTAGCAAGTAACGTGATAAATTATTGGTAGTTAAAGACGCTATAATATATTATATTTGATGCATCGAAACAATATTTTTTATCAGAGTTTTCACACAAGAGACAGTTAAATAACCATTTTAGATTCATCAATAGTGGAATCTAGTCTTTTGAGACTTAAACAATTTAAATTTCTGAAGTTCTCACCCAACTTGGGAAGTATTTAATTTAATGGGATCAAATAGCGGCCTGTTCTGCCCAGTGACGTAAAAGAACAAGACGTGACTACCGACATTAATTCTTCTTTGAAACAGATTGAATTTATCACGTCAAAGACGAAAGAAGGGAATGAGAGAGCCAGTAAATATATAATACAATACAACTGAAGAGGGTAATATCTCTTTCAGAATTTTTTAAGAGTGATACAAATAAATAAAAGTGACATAATAACGGTCGACATGACCCGAATAGCCTGGCACGCGGGTTAAACATCAAACTCGTCTAGTCTTATTCGCTGACGATAGGTATGTCGTGCCTCAAAATCCGGCTAGATGTACTGAGAGTTTTTTTAATTAAATAGTTCCCCAATCTTCCACTGTGCAAATGAGGGTACATTTTTATAGATAAAAACTTTTTCAGCCGTATCTCATTAGGGTAGTTAAAAATACGCGGAAGGGGAAAAGTATCCTTCGTCTGCCCTGTAAGTTAGCAAGCCAACCTTGCATGGTTCGTCTAGTATAGCTCATTAGGTAGTTATAGTGTACTGGCAGGGCTGTCCTACTTGAAGTTACCTAAGGGCCTCATTTTATATTCCTAGACAGTGTGCGGGAACACGTGGAAAACAGGCCTATCCAGTATCAACGATTATTTTTATAAATTGATACTCTTGCCAGATTTTGGCACTCGATTTCTTCAGTGTATGGTGTTTTCAATTGTAGGATAAATTAAACAGATGAATGTTACGTGATAGGTCTGTAGACCTATAACTAATATATTACATTAAAAATATTATATGTGATATACAGCAGGCCTACAGTACAGCAAATAATACATATAATAAATTTCACCTAATTTAAATCTGAACATGTTTAAGGAACTTCTGGATGACGATATATATTTTTAAACTTTTATAATGCGTCGCGGGACACAAAATATGCTGCTGAGGGTCGCATGTGACCCGCGGGCTGCCAGTTGGACAGGCCTAGTGTAGTCCTTTCTTTGAACTTATGATATATATTAAATTAATTTTATCTAGAATTTTAACTCACTTGAAACACTCTAGACAACATATGTGTTTACTAGTCAAAGGTCCTCTGGCCACAGATCCAGAGGTCTCGGGTTCGATCCCTATTACTTCTATATTTTTCTGTTAGGAAGTGGATATGGACCGGGGTCAAACCCAGCCTCGTGAGGACAAATGAGGAGCTACTTTAATAGAGAGGTAGCAGCTCCAGTTTATAAAACTGAGATTAATGGCCGGAGGGCTCGTCGTGCTGATCACATGAGACCCTTTATCCACAAATGTTGTCACTATCTTTACCAACAAACGGCGACCGCTCTGTCGGTATGGCTAGCTTGCAGGCTGACACTATGGAGTTTTATGGGCTTTTTTTACACGGGGACATTGATTATGGTCACCAGTGTTTGTGGGACACTTCGTTGTCAACAAACTGGCCACCATTTTTCTATTTATTATTATTAAAATTATTATTTAAAATTGATTGAATCGATGAGAAACTATTATTACTAAGTGCTTCTGAACAGAATGAAGAGGCGAATAAAACAAATGCTCACACGCACTTCCCCTGCTACGTGATCGGCTGGAGAATTACTTGTTCTACACACTTTTAAACAATATGATGCATCCAAAATGACAGTATAACATTCTACATCACCTATAAAATATTTGATAGTAGCAAAAATAGAAACTCATGGCTGGAACAAGAAAAATAGCAGTGTGTTTGACAACGAATCAACAAGAGACTGCCTGCTACTATCTGTCACAACTACACACAATGTTCGTTGCTGGTGTCCCAGTGTGAACACTCCTATTGAAACTAATGTATCTCAAACAGTGACTCACGTGAACACAGTGACCTTGTGTCACATTTGACGGAGTTAGGACACTGTAGAGTCACTGTGACTGGGCCGGAAACTGTAGCGTACCAGTGTGAAACGCTCACTAATGTATTTTGAGACCAGTCACTGGTGCTGGTCACCAATGTCCCAATGTGGGTAAGTAAACACACTATAATTCTTGAAACACGAATTGTGCGGTTCATCAATCAAGATTTTTTTTTTTT
>CABFWB010000199.1:46123-89452 GCA_902151455.1 Timema bartmani
TCCTCACACCAATAACAGAACCGTAACTGGACCTGATTGAACGAGGTCTGCAAAAGTGCGAACGAGGGCTCCGGAAATTGACAGGACCTTACGAGGATCTGTCAGAATAGAGGAACCTCCACGCTACAGGATGGCTGAGGGAGGGAGGGGGGGGGGCTACTAAACCCCTGAAAGATCACACCTTTATCTTCCATCAGACATAGACAGTGGGACGTGGCAGAGGGAATATCACCCCTGCGGTTCAGCTATTTTCGGACGTGGTCAGTACTTGGCTACCCGCCTTGGTCGCCGCACGGTCTACTCTAAGGCGTCGCTCTCGAAATAGACTGGAGTGCCGATGATATAGGAGAACGGGGTTTGAGTTCTGATTAGGTGTACTGAGAGGGATTTTTACTAAATGGTTTTCTACTCTTCTTACACACAAATATGGGTACACTTCATCTAAATTCAACCTTTCTCATATCCAACACATTAACTTAATTAGTAGACATGCGTATAACCTAAATGGTTTGTAGGACGTGGTGCTATAAAAAAATGGTACGATACAATCGCACAAACTTTCTCATATTGTGTATTAAGACTTCAAAGATAATTTTCAAAAATATGTTTTGAGTAAATTACCCTCAATTATGTTTTCCTCATAAATACAAACACATCATCTTGTTAATCACAATAAACACTCTTTATATAGACATTTTAAATCAAATTTTTGAAGATCTAGGGTTAGAATATTTTTTTTGGTATAGCCCTATGATTGAAATTATTGGTTCCCACTGCCATGCTTCCTATAGTTTATTGGTTATAGCTTTGGACAGGCTAAAAAGTAGTGTTCTATAGCCATCACTTTTTTTTAAAGATGGCCGTAATGTCTAATATAATTATGTCTAGAAACTTTTAAAAGTTTGCCCAATAAAAATCCAGTAATCATAAGCTGAGGAAAAGGCCAAAAATAAGTTTTTGAAGCCTCTATATTGAAACAAATGGCGGGCATAATTTGTAACTAGTCTACAGCTAACCAGAAGTCCAATTTATTATACCCATATAAAATTTCAGCAGAAGAATTGTTGCGGTGGTTTGGACGTGATTGATTGATAAACAAAAGACAGACTTTTATTTTTATATAATTAGTTGGGTAAAAGTAAAAAAAAATCCTATGCTCACATACGCAAATAATATCGATACAAAGTTGAATATTTTATTGGTCTATCGTTTGACATCCTTCCTCACCAAGCAAATACACAGTTTAATTATTCAGGATTACAATAAGATTTATGTGTGATAATAAAAACTAAGGTTTCTTAAATAAATTGGTTGTATCAAGCGTTTCATTTCTGTGTTTATTAGTTATTTACCCACCCAAATAGTTAGTCAAAGTGTCTAATGTACTAGGTTTACTATGGATGTTAAAAAAATAGGCTAAGGCTCACACATTAAGGATTTTTCTAACTGGTTGATTAAATTTTTAAATTTCTTGGTTAATCGATCATAAAGGTATGTACTTCCCAGTTGACACGCAGTACAAGCTCGACATATTTGATTTTTGAAAATACATCCGAGGGTTTTAATAAGTAATCTTGAAACGTGCCAACTTTCTATTTATATTGGGTTTGGAATTGCACAAACAGGAGATGCAGTGTTTAAGACGTCAAGCTCTCAATATTCTCCATTTAGAGTGAACTACTATGGACCCAGATATTTGGTTCACAATGTCCAAAGGTTCACGTAAACCAAAATGTGTTTCCACTTAACCGTAAGTGAGATGAGTATGGACCAACAAACCAAAATATCACAGAATAAATTTATTGAAATCTTATTTCTTAACATTTAACTAGTCATCTATCTACTCGCCTCGGTGGCGTAGTTGGCTAACGTGATAGTCGTGTTGAGCCCGACTGCCGAGGACGGGGAGATCGAGGTTCGAATCTCGGTCGGGTGAACTGAGGTAGGTTTTTCCTAAATGGTTTTCCACTCTCCCTCCACGCAAACGCGGGTTCACTTCCTCTAAATTCAACCTTCCCAATTCCTAATATATTAGCGTAATTATTACTTAAGCGTATAACCCGAACCGGTAGTAAGACGCGGTGCTAAATAATAAAAAATAAAAACTAGTCATCTACGTGCTGTTGCTTTGTGTAGACTATTTTAACTAACATTTTCTGCCTTTTATTAGGATAATTAAGCTATTTATCTTAATATGTATCTATGTAAATTTAATATCAAATCACATAAAGATGTTGAAATTTAACTAGGTGAAGTTTTATTGTATGCTAAAGAATCACAAATTGCCCATTAATGCGAACATTAAACAATCCCCTTCCTTCACCTCTGACAAGATGTGTATTAATCACAGCTTGTGAATGTGAGGAATGCCAGGCCTCCACCGTAGTTCGGATTCCACGTTAAACTGTAGGTCCTCCATTTCATCTCACAATCACCCTACCATTGCACATTAGCGTAAGTGCATATAACCCGAACGGGTAGTAAGACGCGGTGCTAATAATAATAATAATTAAACAATTAACCTCAAACTATTGTTTCTCTTTGCACTTAAGATTAAAATATATTCTGTAATAACTCTTTGGATTGAAGTTGATTTTGGTCATAAAGTAAGACAGGGAAAAAATAAATAATTCTACATTCATAGTTTGTCGATATTTCCAAACTCCACGTTGCCAAGAAGACTTACAAATAAGATTTATACATTAAAAGTTAATAAAATTTAATTGTTACAAATTTAAAACGCAAATGTAACCACATGAACAGTTTTTTAGACACTGCTTCACTCGCTGATGGGATAGCATGGTAGAATATAGTTTATCCTTTATTCTAAAGGTAAGGAGTACAGCAGAAGAAGTCCCATCTCGATCCGATGAATACTTTTTGAGTTGACTAGAAACAAACAAACGGATTTAAATCAAAAGCAGAGACAAATCGGGAGTAGCCAGGTACAGTCAGATTTTTATATAAAAGCTCTGTAAGACTGCCAGAAAAGTTCACGTATTAACGCGGCAAGTCATGTGATCTGCAGGCCTGTCATATACTCACACATTAAATTGGCTCTAAATTGGGAGAGACAGTTTCATACAAGTGTCCACATGTTATTGATCAATTGAAAGTTATTCAAAGTTATTGGTATAGCCATAAAATTCTGTATTATACAGAATCAAACGTCATAATAAATTAGACATGAGTGATTTCAGATGTAAGCCCAATATTTATATTCATCTCAAACAACCACTCTTCTTTTATTAAATACCCAACGCTTTTCCATTCTCTGATTAATTTTATTTTTAGCATCGCAGGGCTGTCACGTACCAGGAACATCTAGAAAACACGTGGAATCTGTGTCCGGAAATGACCGGTAAAACAGGTGAAATTTTGAAAGATCTAGTCAAAATATTGGGATATATGTTAATTTGGGACATTTAACCGAAAGCTTAAAATAGTAGGTTTTTGGATGAACGAAAATTTGAACTGAAGATTTAAGCACGCTGATTCAAACATGTCTTACTACCCACTAAACAAGCGTTTAGAAGTGACAGAAGATGTATATATTATTATTATTATAATAATAATTATTATTATTATAATTATTATGATTATTAGCACCGCATCTTACTACCCGTTCGGGTTATACGCACTCACGCTAATGTTCAATGGTAGGGTGATTGTGAGATGAAATGGAGGACCTATAGTTTAACGTGGGATCCGAACCACAGTGGAGGTCTGGCACTCCTCACATTCACAAATTGTGATTAATACACGTCTTGTTATGAGGTGAAGGAAGGGTTTGGCAATCAGATAAATCTGTGCCGGGACCGAGGATTGAAGCCCGGACGTCAGCACAGAAGTCTGACACCTTACCCCTGGATCACCAGGTCACCTAAGATGTATTTCTTCATCGATTTTAAACCATCATAATTTAGACATAAGTTAGTCAGTTTGATGAAAAAATCTAATATTATTTCTATTTTCTTCAATCAAAGCGGCCCTGAAAAAATGGGAATTTCTTTCTGTAAAACCTAGAAAACACAGAGAATTTGGCAACAATAAAATAGTTGGCAGCCCTGCATCAATATCTAAATCAAACCTTTCAAAGTTAAATCATTCCTCCATTCCTTGCGATGGAATGAAGTGCCATATTTCCTAAGGATGTATCAGCTTCTGCTTGTTGAATAGGGCCGGGTAATTGTGATTTGATAATTCTATTACGCAGTATTTGCCTCTCGTAGTGGATAAAAAAAAAAGGAAAGTGCTTAGGTTTGAAGAGAAGGGGGAATCGAATGTGAAAACGGGATCTAGATAACCAGATGTGAGCGTATGTAGTAGAGCTCCGCATACCTGGCGCGATACGTTTACCTCAATCTGATTACCGTTTGCAGGCTCCATTACCTGCGTTACCTGAGCTGTGGAAGGGAAAAACCGGATTAATTCGATTCAATGGCTATATGCGGCTTCGGCTATCTGACACATTTCCCACTAACACCGGTTAATCAGATTATTTGGTATTAAATAACTGACTTCGACAAGCTGGGTGTTTCGAAAGGAAATAAAACATGGTGGCAGATTTTTTTTTAGCTCTGCGTCTTACTACCTCTTCAGGTTTTACGCATACTAATTATTCTAATGAGCTAGGGATGAGGAAGGCTGCATTTTAGAGGAAGTGTATCCCCAATTGCGTGAAGGAGAAGTGAAAACCAATTAGAAAGAACTGCCTCAGTACACACGACTGGGATTCGAACCTCGATCTCCCTGTCATTGGCAGTCAATCCTAATGCAAGAGTGATGTCTTAAACCATGCGGCCACTGAAGCAGGACGTTTTTAATTTGTAAAATTATATATATTATTTACTATTCATTTTAGGGCACATATTTCTGGCAACAGTCTCTTGGATCTCTTTTTTTTCATCCCAATTTTCGTAGGAAGAACCCTAGGTGTCATCTAGGAAAATTACTAGATCTATTTTCACGTATTCATACGTCAAGTCATGTGATCTGTTGCTGTCACTTTTGATATATATTAAATAATAACTATAAAATTAAAATAATAAAATAGTAAAATGTTATTACTATTGATCACAAACAAATAGGCTATGTTTTATTTTCTAAAATACCTTCTTATGAAAATTAGTGGATATTATCTTTTTAAGCTAAATATCAGAGTAGTTATGACTATTATATTGTAGATAATAGATCTGTTAAATCCATGTCCAGTCTGTTATAACAACCGCTTCAGTTCAATGAATAATTAAACCGATGGTAATAATTGTTTTAATTAACGTCAATTTGAGATGAATCAGATATATTGACTTATTTCATTCTTAAAAATTATATATACGGGCATTAACGTATAGAAGGAACGAGTATACCACAGTAAAAATCACATTTGTAAAACCAATTTTAATTCACCCGGTCTAAATTAGAATCCCGACCCGACCTGACCTCCTTTACCAATGGGCGGTTAAGTTAAATAGATATACATTGTCTTAGCTCATGGTCTATAGTCGATACATAATTATGACGACCTTGGTGGTCTTGAGCTAAAGTGCTCGCCTCAGGATACGATGTTCGTGGACTCAAACCCAGCCAAGGTCGACGGATTCTTATTGAACGATACAAATCCGTAGCACAACTTCCTTCGGAGGGGAAGTAAAGCCGTCGGTCCCATGTCGATTGTGGCATGTAAAATAACCATGGAAAGTATATGAAAATACCTTACCCGGCAAAATTGATAGGCTCTTTCGGCGCTCACTCATAAAAATTCAGTGTGGAAGGCAACACTTTCTGAACTCCTCTAGTATACATGGAATTTATACCAGATAGTGCAGGCAGCACTGACCAGATGAAGGGCTGAGTGCATGCCCAGCTACATACATACATATATATATATATATTCTATATCTTTCTGGTTTGACATTTGATTAATAAAAGCAGTCTTGTCAATTTTTGCGTATTTTTTTTACGGTGTGCTATGCTTCAAAATCAAAACATTTACACTTATTAAAAACATATAAAAATGCAAGTGAACATATTAAAGTGTTTCACTAACGCTCTTACTTTCAAATTATTAATTACGGTGTATTAATCACAACTTGTAAATGTGTGGAATGCCAGACCTCCACCGTGGTTCGGATCCCACGTTAAGCTGTAGGTCCTCCATTTCATCTCACAATCACCCTGCCATTGCACATTAGCGTAAGTGCGTATAACCCGAACGGGTAGTAAGACGCGCTGCTAATAACAATAATAATTACAAAATATAATTTAATCTATTAAAACCGAAATTAGTGTCCACAGTGTAATATTACTGGACTAGTGCCTAGGTAATATAACCTCTAGCATTTTATGCATTAAAGGGTTATCAGGTTTGTACATAAACAAAATGAGAAATGCATTTTAAATACTACAAGAATCTGAAGAACTCTCAACAAAAGTAACGTTACATGTTACATGAATATTAAGCGCTCTGTGCAACGCATCGCACAAGAATAGAAAAAAACAAGCCTTGGGTCACCAGATATGAACACGCTGAAAGCATTGGGTGTTGAACTGTCAGAATAGTACTTTCACACACTCACATTCTCTGCTGATAACAATGGCAGCTTATATTCCAAGTCAGAAATCGAACTCAACGATTCTTTTATATTTCCTCGTGACTTTTTTTTTTTCATTCACTCGCCCCCTTCCCGTCTCTAAGCCCAGTTCGATCTTCTTCTGTTGAGCGGCCGTACTTTTCTTCTCCTCAAAGCGTCTCAATGTACCGCCGTTGTGTGTGAAGATGTGAGGGAAATGAAGAACTTCCAAGCAAGGTTTTTTTTTTTAAGGATGAAAGAATCCTTACAAAAGGCAACTGTGAAACAGATACTCCAGATACCAATATGTAAAGGTTTTATGAGAAAAATTCAAAGCGTTTGTACTGTAGCTATCACATTAATAATTTACAATTCCTTTTCTGTCTGTACTAATTTAGTCATGCAGACATACAACAAACTTTATAGAAAAATAAAGGGTGTTCATAGTGTAGATATCACATTGATAATTTACTCAATTCCTCTTTGTATTAATTTATTAAAGTAGGAACATACAAAACTTCAGAGAAAAATAAAAGATGTTTTTAAGTTACACAATTCCTCTTTGTCTGTATTTAGTTTTGTCAAATAGGAACATACAAAACCTTATAGAAAAAGAAAAGGTGTTTTCAAGTTACACCATTCTTCTTTGTCTGTATTTAATTTAGTCAAGTAGGACTATACTAAACCTTATAGAAAAAGAAAAGGTGTTTTCAAGCTATACCATTCTTCTTTGTAATTATTTTAGTCAAATAGGAACATACAAAACTTTATAGAAAAAGAAAATATGTTTCTAATTTACACAATTTATCTTTGTCTGAATTCGCTTGGCCAAGAAGAAACACACAAAATATTATAGATAAAGAAAAGATGTCCTTTAGTTACTAACAAAATATCAGTGTGGAACACATAAACATTGATTATACAAATGAGCCATTGTGCACACATCAGAAAATCCTGAAATTATTTAAGAAAATTGGGTTTTAGTTGGAATTGATTATTTTTGTTCACATGGTGGACCAATAACTCTTAAAAATGAGTGTTCGTTTGTCCAAATAAGTTTAGCCGTTTTCTCGTAATTTAAATTATCGGAAATGTGTCTGTAGAATTATTTATAGAGAGAAGTATCTACTGGAGCAATATTTTATTTATTTTTGTCAAACAAGTTTTTTCGCTACAAAAACTACTAAATTACTGACCTTAAGGTGGGATGTTTGGATGGCGAGCTTAAAGTAGTATCTATGCAGTTTTTTTTTTATAAAAAAAGTTTTTCGGCAAAATAAATTTTGTGTCCTAGAATTTTCATTTAAATAGTTTCTCATCTAATTATAATATGTTCTTGACAGATGTTTACCAACTGTTCATATCACCATGTGTATAAAGTTTAACTATATGGTTCTAATAAAACAATACTTGATTCATTTTGGACGAATTTAAATTTTGCTTTAAAAACTGCAAAAAAAATCTGTCCCTAACTCGTGTTCCCTACATACTCACCTTAAAATATGATTTTATTTCAGGGGTCTGAACTGGGAATCGTGGGCTCCCTGTATAGTGCTAAGATGGATACTAAACTAATGTTTCCAAATCTTCTATTGCGTTGGTTGAAGTTCGTTTTTCAACGATAGTGATGGAGGTTGATAGTGATGGAGAGTAGTCACAATAATAGTGGTTGGGAATTTATCCGGATGGGGTGATCTAGTTGAGACGTGACGATTGGGTGAGCAGTGAACACGTGTGCTCGTGTGTGTTACAAGTCTGCCAACCCGAAGCACGCAGCCAACATAAACTTCTCTAACAAGATACCCCCCCCCTTCTCCTCCGCTATCATCCCTTCACACTTAATATTCTTGTCACATCCTTCCACTGCATAAAAAAACCTCATGAGTTTTTCTTTTTACACAGCTGTGAATAAGACTCGGATCTACGTATTCCAGAAGATTTCAGTAAGGACGTTTCGTGGTTATATTTAAAAGAGAGCGTTTGATAATAAAATAAAAAGTAAAACCTTATTTTTAGCGATAACTTTTTTTAACATAAATTTAATATAAAAATGTTAAAAAATGAACAGTTTCAGGGCAGAGAGCAGAGTATTGTTTTTTTTTTGTTTTTTTTACTTTTACTAAGGATTGTTTTAGCTGCTAATTGCTCATTTTAGCTACTATTTATCTAAGTAAGCCAAAATTAACATAATGAATATATTATTTTAACAACAGAAAAGTGTTGACCTGGCAGTCTAGGGGTAAGGTGTCAGACTTCTGTGCTGGGGGGTCGGGGTTCAATCCTCGGTCCCGGCACAGATTTATCTGATTGTCAAACCCTTCCTTCACATCTGACAAGACGTGTATTGATCACAACTAGTGAATATGAGGAATGTCAGGCCTCCACCGTGGTTCGGATCCCACGTCAAACTGTAGGTCCTCCATTTCATCTCACAATCATCCTACCATCGGGTAGTAAGACGCGGTGCTAATAGTAATAATAATAATAATAACAATTTTTTTTTATCCAAACCTCATTAATCTGGACTAAATCTAGGCTTTTATTTTACTTCAGTATGTACTAAGGTATAAAAGCCGGAAGCGAGCCAATTACGTAAGCTTATAGTAAAATAAATTAATGCTCGCAAAAGAAGGTGAATAGTACATTTTCTCAAGACCCCGTCAAACATCAAGGACTAACTGTTCAACAGATGCAGGACTGTCCAGTTCACTTCCAGTTTAATTTATTTTTAAATTATATTACAATGTTGTAAGTAACATACTGGATATCCAACAAAAACATAACTCTTCTCTGCTGCATGAACAATATATGATTTAAAGTATTTATATATATTTACCGGTTTTAATTTTAGTTTATTTGTTATTTTGCCGAAACCGGGCTTTTGTTAATCTGGTCTGTTTTTAATCATCCGTGACTGAATGGTCCAAGGCGTCACTCTCGTGTTAGACTGGCCTGCTAATGACGGGGAGATCAGTGTTCGAATACAATTTGAGTATACTTTGGAGGGGTTTCCTAAATGGATTCCCACTCTCCTTCCACACAAATGTGGGTAGAGTATCCCTAAAAACTTCCTTCCTCATCCCTACACCATTAGAGTAACTATCATATATGTGTATAACCTGAACAGGTAGTAAGATGCGTGATAAAATAAATCAAAAGTAATTGGTATGGTATTATGTAAATACGGATTTTTTAAATCCGGACTTCATTCATCCGAATTTTCGGAAATCCGGACGTTAATTTTTCTGGACAATCTCTCCTTTCCCCTCCACCTATTTAGTCCGAATTATCGAAGTTTTACTGTATTTATCATTTGATTATTCTTTTGACAGAATAATTAAAATTAGTATTTGTATGAATAAGAAATAATTCGAACACCCAGTAGGCCTACTCCCCTAAAATGAGGAATGGAAACCAAATAGTTCAATTCCTTGTAGAATGAAGCCCCGCAGTCAGGTTAGAATATGTTTTATAATCAACTTTTTTAAGCTTTCTATGTATTGCTGTGGCACTTGAAGATTTTTTTTAACTTCTTTGTGGGGTACGAGGTGGTGAAGATGTTCTTAAACATCGTAAAATATTGTAGATAAAATCTGCATACAATTAGTTTTAAAAAAATATTTATTTTGGGTTAGTGATATCTGAATATGTACATAAAAGAGGTAAAGAATAAGAAGCGAGATAGAAATAATCGAGAGAGAGTGTAGCCCCTGTTGCGTGTGAGTTGAGGAAATAATAAGAAAAACAGCCACCCTCATTGCACCCTATTTCCCTGTCACCATAAATCCAGTCTATTGCTAGAGTGACGCTTTAAACCAGGGGTTTGCAAGTGCTCGAAGGCCACAAAGTCTAGTGGCGGTGCCGCATCATAATCTGCTAATTTTTGTCAAGTTATGCAATAAACGAGAATAGGTATGTAATTGTGAATGAAATAAGAATTGGTAATTTAAACATGTTTAATCATATATTAGAAGAATCTTCCGACTAAAATATACAATCTTCGATTAGTCAATATAATACAGCAAGTGTAAAGAAGAAATGACTAAACATTAGCATTAGTTAGAGCTTTCGTGGATTGTTTCCCACGCAAGTCAAAACTTTCCATTTATCGGCTTAAAATATCATTTTTACTAGGGTAGATTATTTTTACAAGAAACTTGGGTCGCAAATAAAGTCATCATGGGCCGCCATTTGGAAAACCCCTACCTTATACCGTGTGACCACCGATGGGGGTCAGATAGATTTAACGTTATTTGAACTTACAAAGAACCTTGCTATACAACCTTAAGTTATTATTTCAAAAAGTCCATTGCGGTTTACAAATATAACAGAAAGCAAGTGTGAACAATTTTTTTACGTGCAACATAAGTTTCACTTTAACGATCTATCTAGAAATAAAAAAACAAAAAAAAAATATACGTGAATATATATATATACGTGACTGTGGGAAGCTGATTTTTAACGGTGGGTAGTTGCAGTTGGTGAAGGGAAGAGGAAGCTATCAATGTGTGAGCGAATGAGCAGACCCCGGGAATCTTATTGGCTCTATTTATTGCCGGGCGGTGATGATCTTCAGAGACCGCCGTAAAAACCTCAGTCAAGTAGAACCCGCAGAACGTGCGTTACGCGCCTTCTTCCCCCTTCTGGGTTTCTTGTGAACTGCGATAGCTGCTTTTACAGCTCTGGGGAGGGGAGTGTGTGTGTGTGTGAACACACACTTCATGTGACTGTTGGAGGCGATAGGGAGTTGGTCATGTAACGCTACAAAGTTACATTCCAGTTCTACCTGGTATCAAAGACCCAAGTTTTGAGGTCATGATTGCCCTCGTAAATCAGGCCAAGTTCTATATTGATGCATATTAGGGATATTACGACAGCCTAGGCCAGATTAACGTGGGAATGTAGGAAACGCTATTTAAGGGCAGTGTTTTTTTTTCTGTTTTTATAACAAAACTTTTTTTTCGCCAAAATGAAACAAACATTTCTCCAGTAGAAACATAGAGTTTAATTTTCTACACATAAAAATATTAACAGTTGTTTAATATCTGTCATGAACATAGCGGGATTAGATTAGAATTCTTTAAATTAAGAGAAATAGTTGTCATTAAATTCCAGGACACCCTTGACATATATTCGACAACCTGTTGGTATCGCCATGTGAAGAAAATTAAATTGTATGTTTCTTCTGAAGAAAATTTTTATTTATGGTTGACCTTAAAAATGTTTTGCTATAAAAACTGTAAACATTTTGCCTTAATTCACGTTTCCTAGACTCCAAACTTAAGGAAAGGGCTTTAGGGCATAAATCCCAGGGGCATCCAGAGATTAAGTGAAAAGTTATTTATTTGTGAATGCTGAATCAAAGTATAAGTAGTATTGCTCTAAATTATCTATTTAAAAAGAGTTCAGTTAAAATTCTGTAAGTATCTTTATAATAAACATAATACGTTCTTGTAAAAATACTGCAAGTATTTTTATAGTAAACATAACACATTCTTGTAAAAATACTGTAAGTATCTTTGTAGTAAACATAGCACGTTTTTTTAAAATTACTGTAAGTATTTTTGTAGCAAACATAATACGTTCTTTTAAAAATAAACTTGAATTTTCTTTAACTTTATTTTCCTTTTGAAAATAATACTGTAGGCCTCACAGTACCTGTAGACCAGAGGCCGACCAAATCTTAAGCCTGCCCTGATGACAGTACTTGATTTTATTCCATGGGTAGGTTTAAAGAGCTGTTGTTGTTTAGTCAAAGCGTGATATTTTAAGTGGGGAAATGTAAACCTACACTCATGATGATTTTTCCCCTAAGCGTCTTATTACTCGTTAGGTTCATACGCATATTAATTAAGCTTCATCCTGAATTTTATAAGAAGCCCAATCTTGGCCACTAACATTTATTAAAAGTCACTCAAATTTAGAAATATATACATGTTTTTATTTGATTTATTCATTAAAAAGTTATCACAATCTTCTAGTAATATTTCCTTGTGGATTACTGACTACTTTATCTCTGTATTATTTATTAAAGCTGCAAAGAATGTAAGTATAAATGTAATATTTTTATTCACGCCACTGTGTCAACATGAGTTCTCAGTTTTCAAATAAAGGGCTTCCTATGAAAATCAAACTTTAGTGAAGTAAGTAAGGGTCACGTCTCTGCCCTCCTACCATGTACCCAGTCCTTGGGTGTGTAAGGTACTATTTGTTTCAACTAAGGCCCACTTTTGGGCTCTAAAGAGCGCTTTCTTTACCGATCATGGCCACCCATTCACGTGACCGTGTCGTCACATTAACTCTGGTTGAAATTAGAGGGAATATACCCACATTTACGTGAAGGTTAAGTGGTGAAATCGTACAGTATGTGAACCCAGCCTACATTCGAACTCCGGCCCCCACTATGAGTGTTTTTTAAAACTTCTAAAACTTAGTATAACAGAGTTTTGGTATGAAGACACTTTTATAAAATACAACTTTTTTACTTTCTCTCTATCTTACAGGTAGAGAAAGTATTGTGATCGTCAAAAAAATCGAACTCGAGATTTTGATGAATTTTGACGTTTCATGACTTCCTGAATCCGAAAAAGTGGTTTTTGAATTTCCGTCTGTCTGTCTGTCTGTCNTTTGATTTCCTTAAATTAATTAAAAACTGGATCAGAAAAAAAATAAAATGAAAAGTTTTTTTTTCCCCCCGTTCACTTGAAGCAAAGAAAAGAGTTGCCCGTGGTAACCGCTAAATGCATTGCGTGGCTACCCCGGGTAACGCCGGATACTTCTGCTAGTTGATGATATATATCAAGTGTGATAGTTGAGGATCACATGCCTTCACGTATGAATACATGAGAGTGGATATAGTGACTTTTATATTTTTCAGATAAGGTTCTTATAAATATTGGACTGTATTCGAGCCTCTACCAAGCTCAGAAAAGCACACCAGCTTATAGCGGAGAGGAGTCAGCGAGGAGGGGGAGGGATTAAAGGGAGGGCTAAACCCTTGTTTTTATACCTGGCCACTCTTTGGTGTGCCAGAACACACAGCGACTTTTGTGTAATTCACTTACCGCCATCTCCCTTCCCTCTTTCCTCTTGACATCTTGCCGCTACCTCAACCTCCTCCTCCTCCTCCTCACCCTTCCCCAACACTCCTCAACCACCATCAACCAGCCAGATGCTGTCTGTCTCTTTGCCTGCCTCCTCTGGCTTCCAACTAATACGTAAATTGAATCACTCAGGCAAACGAGACGTCGCAACTCTTTTCTCTAGAATCTGTTTTTTGTTCTTCAGGCCCAATTTCTTCGACATTACTTTTACTTCTTTGTGACGCGTTACATTTATTTCGCAGTCGCCCCTTTGGGCGAGAGAGGTTGTCGGACATATTTTTTTTTAATATGTGACTATCCACAGTTTGATAAAAAACATGACACAATATAATCAATAGTAATTTCATTTCCTTGTCCAAAGACCTTTAACAAGCTAGCGCTGAAAACAATACAAACTAACCAATTGATTAATAAATAAAATAATACATTATTATTATTAGATACAAAAGATTATATAAAGTGATAAGAGTAGAAGATTTAAAAACTAAATATATTTTATAACTAAATCACAATAAATACAAAGGAAAATAATAATAATAATAATAAGTATTTGTATGCAGTCTAATGGATTTATGTTTATGTTTACTTTAATGTCCAAAAATAGGAAGGGGTGAATATACAAAGGTGATCTGAAGAATGTTTAGCAGTACACCATAGCTTAAAAAGCTCAATAACATTTAAATTGACTACAATTTTTTTATTATGAAACTATAAAGACATAATATAAATTATTATTTTCAAGAGAAGAAATATTGTGTTTACTTTCAGTACAATTGTGAAAGGATTGGATTTTAAAGGTCTAAAACTTAATTTGACATAAAAAATATTTATTAAAATTTACAATTAAAAACAACTTTTAATTAAATTTGTTTTGTAAGCTTTCGTTACCGATTTTTTAAGTGAAAATTGCACTCATATTGAATCGCGCTGATACTACAAAAAAAAAATTCTGATGTTTCAGCCGTCATTTTAACCGTCGTCTTCTGTGATGAATTGATCATTGACGGTCGACGCGTCGGAAACAAATTTTTTCAACGCTTAAATTTGATAAAAGTTTAACTCTTAACTTTTAATTACTCAATTTATATTCATACATAAAAGCTATTCTAGTTTGGTAAAGAGAATAATAAATAAGTTAAATAAGTTTGCTTTCATAAAAATCTAAATCTAAATATATAAGAGCATATTCATGTTAGGGAAGTGGTATTAGTTGGCGATTATGTCTGTCCGTGGTGTATATTCCATTCACCATAGGAGTGGTGGTAAATTACAGCTAATAAATGCTACCAAATCCACTCTTCATGCATCCATTTGCCAAATCATATATTCTGAAAGACAACATATTGATTTGTTGTCACTTTTTACAGTCAAAACTTTCAAAATAAACAAATTGTTTTTAACTGTATTTTATTTCTGCTAGCTGTGAGTCACCACCACTGCTATGGTGAATGGACCATGGTGACAAGCTAATATAGAGCTTCCCATGTGACCATATACCCCCCAATCTTCATATGAATGTACATATCTGGCAGATAGGAAAAGCTACTAAATCTACTACCACGTTGGTCTATGTATACGTAGTGTCATTTGATCTGCAGTGGCCATTTTTGATGGATATTATCAATACCTATAAAATAACACTAAATCTTTCATTTATTTGAGGTATTTAACGTGCACTTTCTGAATCGACTGATTATATCAGCACAAGAGAATTTCTATGAGCGAGAGCGAAAGGTCCTATCAATTTTGCCGGGAAAGGTATTTTCATACACCTTCCAGGTTTATTTTATATGCCACAATCAACATGGGATCGACTGCTTTAATTACGCTCCGAAGGAAGTTGTGCTACGGAGTTTTATCGCTCAAGAAAAATCTATTGACCCCGGCTGGGTTTGAATCCACGAACATCGGCTCCTGTGGACAGCACTTTACCTCAAGACCACAGAGGTCAACCTCCACTTTATAAATCTACCAAGTCGGAAACACCGAACCTTTGCTTTTTTAAGGCTGACACTTTTTTATTTATTCTCTAAATAGATAAAATATTGCTTGGGTGGATAAATTTATTTTAGTTTTCTACTATATTATATCAATCTTGACAGTTCCTCAAGGGCAGATCCAGTGCAAGTTGTCGAGAAGGGGGATGAGAAGGGGGTAATTGGTTTTTATATAGTTCCTTCATGTGTAAATTTAATAATTTAAAAAATAATAATATTGCTAGTAGCTTATAAACACAATTTTAATTATTTATAAAAATAAAAGAAAGACTTGTAAGAAAAAAACACAATTTTGATTTACAAACTTGTAGTTTTTAATACAAAAAACCTACATTAAATAGTCACTGTCCCAATAAAGGATATATATATGCTTCAAATGTTTCAATATTATTAGAAAAAATATGTACTTTACTTGGCTATCAAACTAATCTTGTAAAGTAATTAGTATATAGTAAAATTCTAGTTTTAAACCATTTGACATTCTTCACATTAGAACTAGGTATAAACAGTAATTGGCTAGGTCATGTAAGAGATAGGTCAACAGAGATGTTAGGCCATAGGGGAGATAGGGCAAGGGAAACGTTGGGTCATGCAAGAGATAGGGCAAGGGAGATGCTAGGTCATGTAGGAAATAGGGCAAGGTAGATGCTAGGCCACGTAGAAGATAGGGCAAGGTAGACGTTGGGTCATGTAAGAGATAGGTCAACGGAGATGTTAGGCCATAGGGGAGATAGGGCAAGGGAGACGTTGGTTCATGTAAGAGATAGGGCAAGGGAGATGCTAGGTCATGTAGGAAATAGGGCAAGGTAGAAGCTAGGCCACGTAGAAGATAGGGCAAGGGAGATACAAATCAGTTATTCTTAGCATCATAAAGTTATTGGTTTCAATAGTTTTTATTATTATCCATGCAAGAGGTATCACCCCAATCCTAGATCCACCACGGCAGTTTCTCAATATTTCTCTTGAGAATCACCGATTTCGAACACGACTTTTTCTAGAGATTTAAAAAAACTTCTTACCTAATGCCACTCTGCTTATGAGAAATATTTAAGAATTGTTGATATCACACTGTGTAGAAAGTTATATTAAACGTATTTACCGAATCAATATTGTATTTAATCTTGCTAAAAGGTGTTTTGTTATAATTTTTTTTAAGACTTACCTAAGCTCGTGTTCCCCCACCCTAAAAATTATGGGAAGGGAAATGTAAAATACATGTTATTTCGTATATTTTTTTAGAACCATTTCTTGTTACTCATCACGGCTATTTGCATTAATTACAATAATGGGATAGGAATGAAGAAGGTAGAATTAAGGTGAGGTGTGCCCGTATTTACGAGTAGAAAGAGTAGGATAACATTCACTTTATAAAAAAAAACCTACAGCACACTCAGCTGGGATACAAAAATACAACCTCACCGTCTGAGGCAGACCAGGCAAGACAATATTTAATCCCGAGTCCTTGTTAGCTCTGTTTTGGGTCTCGTTGTATTTTAAACTTCCTGTCGGATTCGATTTTTCTCGTACTCTCTCTATTCTGACTCACGGAAGGCTTTTCAACGTGCTTTGGTTAAAACAACGTTGAACGTTCATAATAAGCGAAGTAAAAACAAACGAAAGATTTCCTTTATAGGGTTCTTTCGTTGCTAAGCGAGTGGAGTCAAATATTAGCACAGCTCTTCGGCCAAGTCTTTAAGGTACGGAAATTATTTCCAGCGAGTGTCCGGGAGCTATTTGTTCTTTGCAATATTACAATACGGCGGGCCCTAATACACACATAAAAGGAGAATTAAATTGGCGATGGTTTGGTTTGGTCGCGAGGAATTTAAATTAACTCTTAAGATAATTCACACAAACATTATGACCACTTAGGTATTTTTATTATAATTTGTGTTAATTAGTCTGCAAAAGAAACCGCGATTTTTGTTTAAAATATGCAGTATATTTTGACTTTAAATACCGGTGATTATTAATTTATCATTAACTAAAATATACTTTGTTTACTTACAAGCTACGCTACAGTGCAAGGTAAACTCGATATCTTTCAGAGTAGGCTAAACAAAGTGTAAGTGTATTAAGGCTACCCAACAGTAAAAAGGTTAATTTAATATTATGTCCATTACATCCGAGGCGGATCAGACAAGACAATATTTAATCGCGAGTCCTTAATATTTGTGAATGAAGAACTACCCTGAACACGGGATGAATCCTGGATGACTCAGTGGTAGAGTATTGTCACGCAAAGTTAAGAGGCCTTGCTCCAATTCCCGCAACCAAGTGCTATTTTTCAAATTTACAAATTTAAAATAAAGTTAAAGATAGAGCCAAAATATAGTTAAAATGAACAGTGACTAGTAGGCCTATATTAGTTACAAGGACCACTGCTTCCTACAATTTTTAACTACGAAGGATGTCGCGAACTAAGAAATAAGGTTAATAAAATATTTGGTGAAAAAAAATGTTGAAACCTGTATCAGTCTTGTCTGATCTGACTTGCCGGGGGACGAAGAGGTCGAGTTTAGAATCCCTACGGGGTGTGACCGTGGTGTTTTCACCTAGATGAATTTCTACTTTTCCTTCTGCAAAAATTCGGGTACCTTTCCTATAAATCTATCTTCATAATTCCAAACGCCACTAGATTCATTAAATGCGTAGGTGGTTAGTAAGACGCAGTGTAAAAGAAAGATCTAATGGTGGGGATGGGTGGATACAAAACCAAGACACTGGTAACGAAACAAACCTCACTTGTTGGAGGTGGTCACTTTTTATCCCGAATCTTGAGCAATCCCCTCAAAAGCTTTCATATAAAAGTGTCGACAAAATCAATTTACGTATGGAGCTACTAAACTAGCTCAGAAATTTGGCATCGCCGATCTTCTCGAAGAATAAAAGTAGAGGGGGAAAAGGACGAAAATGGCTTCAAAGTTATACGAACTTTCTTTATAAAAATAGAATCTCGCAATTTTGTACTGATTCCATTTTCATTGTGGGAAAAAAATAACTTTGCTATTGCAGTTTTGGAAACGATATCGTTTATTTTTACTTAGGGGTGAATGAATATATCTACAGTTTCTCCCCGTAAGATATTCTTTGAATAAAAATAAATGAAAGTGGCCGACACATATTCAAAAGAGCTATTTTTATACACCTAAAAAGCCAAAACTGAATTCAAATTTATTTCATAACTGTACTCAATCTATATTTGGATCTAACAATCATTTTATTTTATTTGTTCTGAAACCAAGTCTTTAAGATTTACAATTGTCACTAATTAACAAAGAATATAAATTTTTATTTAATTAGTTATGTTTCAAATATTTAAATTGATTATAACTTTGATACAACTTTTAGGGATATTGTAACCAATATTTGATTTTTGAATGTTTATCTCATTTGAAAATTTGACACTTGATCATAGTTAATTGAGATTATCTGAGTAAATACGAATAACTTTCTACCTTAAGAATAAACTTGGTTCAATTATATTAAATGAAAACTTTGAATTACTAAAATAAAAATTACATGCAAAAATTAGCATCCATCTTCTGTCGGTGAACTTTACCACGAGCTCTACTACGGATAATACTCCTAGCCCAGTATCTCAAAATACATTTATGACGTTTCATACGGCCCTATCAGAGACTTTAAAAGTATCAGGTATTAGAAAATAAAGTTTTTTACTACAATGTACGTATTTTAAACCACTCGTTCCTTTCTACACCGGCATCTGTAGTCGTTGTGTGGCTCTGTAAGCGTGAGAGCGTGTGAGTGTCGGTATCGAAATAATAAATAGTTGGTAATAAAATCTTAATACTCGATACCTCAATTATTAGCTCTCAAATACTAGTAAAAGTAATTTATGGTATTTAAACAAAATTACAATATTCAAAATTGGTTTTTTTTTCTTCATGATGACCATTATTATTTCTTTTTCAGTTTATTTTAGTATCGGATAGTTGTAAATATATTTAACATAAGCTTTGTATTCTAGTGATCTTGTGCAAACCAAGCATGGCCAATTTATTCAATATTTTTTTTAAATTTTCATAATATATGTTTTTAGTGTTCTTTTTATTTTTTCAAACTAAGTTACAGTATAGTATACAAACAACATGTTTTTGTTTGATATTGGCTGTATGTAAAAAAGTTTGAAAATTAAATTTTGAGGTGTCGCGAATTTAAACGTCAAGATTAAAATTTAAAAATTAGAATAAAAAACTGGATCTTTACATCTCATTTATTTATATATGCATATATATGTATAATATATACACACTCACAGACACCCAAACACATGGGTGCTAAGAACAACAGAAGCTTTTGGTCACGGCAAAATCTACCCACATACAACAGGAGCTGTTTATGACAAGTAGATATTTCTCCTTTAATCTCTGCCCGCTAGAACCAGGCTTATTTAATAAGTAATAAACTAGAAATATTGGGCGCGAAAGATATCGAGTTTTCAAGATGGTTGGAAATCGCTGCCGGCGCTTCGCGGAATTCAATATTTCATACAGATACAATTGAACTTTCTTGATGGTGACTGTCTCAAAGGAATGAGGTAGGCGATACTTACAGATATTACGTTTTCTGATAAATATTTTATTTATTAATTTAGTATCTTAGTACTCAGTTCGAAATTTATGTTGATTGGGTACGTCTTTATTTTCCAATAGTAAAATAACAATCTGGAATAGAGGAAAAAAACTAACAACGAACCAATTAATACAGCGGTTAGGAAATTAGCAACTGAAGAATGTGTGAGATTTAAAATGTTTGTGAAGTTAAATTACGACAGATGCGTAGGATAGTGAGTTAAAGAAATAGCAATGGCCGTGGCTACTTTTAGCAAGGAGATGATTCTATTGACTAACAAACTTGATCGGTAGACGAAGAATAAACAGGTGAGGTGTTACATATGGAGCTAAGACATAGGGAGCGTGTTGGTAGCGCCCTTTCAAAAGACGTGGGCGTTTGCGCCTGCCTAAAATAAACCGTAAGTGTTCGCACCCGTCGGCAAGTCAAAGCCTTGATACTAGCAACTGGAAGTCATTAAGAGGACGTATATGACGTTTATTTTTTGATTGGTACTTTTTCAGAACTACTAGTATGAAGGAATATTGGTAGGCAAAATTAGGTTAGGTAAGGTTAGGTTAGGTTAGGTTAGTCATTGACCTGATATCTCTTCTGCTGTTTCAGAACTACTAATATGAGATAATGTTGATCGGCTAGATTAGGTTAGGTTAAGTTAGATTAATCTTTGACCTGATATCTTTTCTGCTTTTTCAGAACTACTAGTATGAGGGAATGTTGGTAGACTAGATTAGGTTAGGTTAGTCATTGACCTGATATCTCTTCTGCTGTTTCAGAACTGGAGGTTTCAGAGCACAAGGAGACCAAGTCCATCAAGTCATATTTTGAGAAATAAGAGCTTCAAGTTATTAATCCATAGTTAATTCTAGGGAGCATTTTTAAACTCTGGTCATTGTTTTGATTACAAATAAGATTCTAACTTAAACACTGACAGTGGTTAAAAAATGGCTATAATTATTTTAATACGATTTTTTTCAAAAAAAATTAACATTTTGGACTTGATTCACTTGAGCTCTGAAAACTTTGAGCATTAGTTTCATAGATATACCCAAAAATAAAGTTTTAACAAGAAATAAAATAAAAAGTAATTATAATATTATAATTTTAATCATTATAATAATATTAATAAAAAATTGCATTACAGCTTTACAAATATTTAGTTACAAAAAATACACAAACATAAAAAAAGTTTGTTTTTAAATTCTAAACATAAAATAATTCATCAGTTTCATCTTGATTTTCAGATCTAGACTCACATGATAGTCTTGTACTTGACACACATGGAAGATGTTTATAAAAATCGTGGAATACAGATGTAATGTGAGGCAATACATCCTGAATTTTTTTTTTATCTCTGTTACAACTTGAATAGAGTTCCCTTCGGTTAATTTTATGCAAATTTGCTAGTGGACGACCAGGAGATTTCTTTTCCAAATTTACAGACTGAAATTCAACTAGAGGATACAAAGTGGTTTTAAATTTAAAGATGAATGGAGAGTATCTTTCAAATCAAAGGCATCTAATTTCTAACCAGCTGAAGTTAATACCTTCAATAGTTTTTTTCCTGTTTGTCATTAATTCTTTAAGTGATTTAGTTGATAAAAAGTCATCTCTTTTCATGACAATTATTTCAAATGCTGGAGCTTTGCGTTTAGACTTTTTAACTGTTTCAAACCATTCCTATGGAGAGTAAATTAACTGTTTTATTTCTACTACTCTTTTCTATAACGCCAAAATCCCTGTCATTTGGAAGATAGGAATGCCAAGACACCAAAAACTTGTTATCAATGGTTTTGACTGCCATATCAGGATCTTGTGTCAACTTCATGAGCGATAGAGACATTTTAATATTCCGATTTTGGCCTGTGTATGAGTCGGAATCCATAACTATATTTTCATGAGGTGAAGGATGAGTTTTCAAATGTTTTACCAAGCATGATGCTAAATCTTGGGAGCCCATTCTCCTTTCTGTTTCATCCCACATATACATGANTGGTAGAGCCTTTTGCAGCTCAAACGTAAGGACACAATTAAAATAAGCTAATATTTGGTCTTCTTTAAGAGACCGTCTTGCCTGATCTACCTTGGCCAAATGGATTTAATAGTACTCTAGGACTAGGTTTATTTGTGCTCTGAAAATAATTGAGAGTTGACTACAAGCGTCCAGCAATTGCTGCCACAAGTGGCAAAATAACAAATTATGGACTTGGTCTCTTGTAGCTCTGAAAAGTATTCACTTTTATAGTAGTATATATCATGCAAAATCATGAAAATTTAAAAAATTGGACTTGGTCTCCTTGTGCTCTGAACCCTAGTTACTACTAGTACGAGAGAATGTTGGTAGGCTATATTAGGTTAGGTTAGGTTAGGTTAGGTTAGGTTAGGTTAGGTCAGGTTAGGTTAGTCATTGACCTGATATCTCTTCTGCTGTTTCAGAACTACTAGTTTGAGGAAATGTTGGTAGGCTAGATTAGGTTAGGTTAGGTTAGGTTAGTCATTGACCTGATATCTCTTCTGCTTTTTCAGAACTACTAGTATGAGGGAATGTTGGTAGGCTAGATAAGGTTAGGTTAATCATTGACCTGATATCTCTTCTGCTGAGGGAAAAATTAAACAAAAATTTAAAGGAAATAGCATAAACAAGTTTAGTAAATACAAACATTTACCTTCCTTAGAACAATAAGAAGGATTTGAATATACAGTGGGCACAAACACACACGGGTGCAACCAACAGGTAGCCAAGGCATAAACCCTAAGAAAAAAGGAGAAGAAATATTTTGAAACCTTCGAGATGTAGTGCTGAAAGATAATAGAGAGATCAAAATGGAAAGATTTGGTGGTTAGTTAGGAAGTTCTAAGTAGAGTCAATGTAATGTAGAACCATTCTGCAGGTGATTCTACGATGAAAGGTCATCTGTGTGAGACACATTATGAGAATAAAATGGCATGGAAGGCAAATGGGAAGGGGGAAAATGGACCACGAAGACCACGAATGCAACTGATGGATGACTCCAAATAAGGAAAGAGAAGATGAAGTTTAAGGATATAAAAAAAAATGAAATTACTGATAGGACAAGCTGGCAGACTATTTGAACAAAGCAATGGATCTGTCGAAAGACAGAACACCTAGTTTCAGTTTAATTTTTATCGAAAAGAATAGTTTACCAAATAAATACTTTCTTTATTGTTAATGTACCCTAAATAAATAAGTTTATTTTTATATTCTCGTGACCATTAGAATAAAGGAATTGTTAAAAAATCGAAATTTTGATGGATTTCGACGTTTCTTTTATGACCTCTTGGACCCTAAATATTGGTTTTCCCAATGCTCTCTGTTTGTTTGTCTCCTCAGAGGTCTAGAGCCAAAAGAGTTTTACCGATCGGACCGAAACTTAATAGGTGTTTAGGGTTTTCATAAGATTACAAAGAGGGATATAAGGAATTATCAATCTGCCCTTAAACTTAAGGGTAGTTACTTCAAGATGAAATTAACAATATTATTCAGTAACAAAACTGAATCTAATAAATCGTAAATTCTATATTCTAGTGTTGGCAGGGTCTTATGTGTTTTATTTTAATTTCTTCGAATGACTTTGTTTATCAGCAATGCCGCATTCCTTTCAGTACTGTTTCCCGTTCAACATTGTTGGGAACACACAATGGCTGCTCAATTTTTATTTTCCCTAAAACTCACGATGCTACTTTTAATACCATTTTATGTGTCTTGCACTTAACTACAAACGGAGGGTATTATTTACTTTATATGATTTTTCGACCTGATACAATTTGAAATGAGTTTTTTTATTTCGTTCTCGCGAAACTCTTTGAAAGAATATTATAGCCATCATTTGGAGCGAAAATGACATTTTCTATTGACTATCTTGTTAGCGTCGAGTGGTAAGTATCCGATAAAAATAAAATATATTCTATATCTTATTGGTGATCGGTAGCAAATGCGACCAATAAAACGGGGAAATATTTTTTTCTTGCGTAATATTTTTCAGCTGATACGAGTAGGTTTATATTTTCAAGGAAGTCCTCATCCTCTTCTTACCGATATTATTGAAAAGTGTGATCCATCCTCCAAACAATTACCAAGTCACAGAAGTAAACGTTCCATTTAAAATGTTTGATTGTTAGAGAGACTTTTTAAATTAATATAATGGGTGTCTAAAATTTTTTATTTACAACTTTTATCCAATATTATAACCTGAATGCTTTGCGAATCATTAATGGTATTCATTGTTTGTAAATTCTTTACCTTATTAAAAACAAATTTGACTTTTGTATCTTCATTTCTTTTATTGGTAATTATACAGGGTGTTTGTAAACTCAACGCCCAAACTGCACATATGGTTTGTTTGAATCAAAAGTAATATAAAATCCCTATTATACTTACATCCGGAAAACTATGCTGATACCATTAAACTGGGTTCCAAGTTTCGGTGTACAGCGCCGGTGTGGCAGGAAATCTTTAGACTAAGAAATTTTAGGTAGTGGCTCTTTGTTAATCCGGGAGAGTAAAGCTGTGCAAGCATTCGTGTACAACCAGTTTTATAGGAGTTAGGCACGTGGAACTGCACAAGTAATAATGGCAAGAACTTTGTGTGATATATGATCTTTAATTAAACCCTCAGAACGTATTTACATTTCAAGATGGACTGCCGTATTGCTTACTATTAATTATATTATGTTCTGCTGCCGTGCTCCAAGATGTCAAGGTATGTAGTGCCGTGCGCATAACTCCTATGCATCTTGATTTACACGAATGTTTGAACAGCTTTGCTCTCCCGGCGCTGTACGCCGAAACTTTAAACACAATTTAATGGTATTAGGATAGTTTGCCTGATATAAGTGTATAGGGATTTTGTATTACTTTTGGTTCAAACAAACTATATATGCAGTTTGGGCGTTGATTTTCTGAACATCCTCTATATGTGTTAGTCAATTATAGGTGGCCACAAATCGGTAAAACTAGGAAACCTAGAATTATTCTTGAATTTTTTTATTGGTAAAAAACTGGGGAAAATGCTTGGATATTGCGGTCTGTAGGGAATTTAAATGCAAAGACTACTCTAAATATCTTCTAGAGACATCCACTTTTTTAAGAAAAATCCAAGCTAGGACCATTAAAAAAGTCTTTAAGAGGCATCAATCTAATTTTCAAATCATTTCCAGGCTAGGAATCCTCTGAATGGCTTCCAAATTTATCCAAATTTCCAAAATTGCATGTAGTTGGACATGTAGGAGTTCTAACTGTGGCAACTCTAGGTAAATCTCCCAAAGAGATAGCAAGGAACTTTAAATTATGTCCAGATAATTTTTTTAAATTCTTTTAAAACATAATTGAGGCTATAAGGTTACTGTACAGATTAAACAGCATCATACACATCTTTAGGAGGAACTGTCTCAGCCACGACGTCTTGAAGGCAAGGTTAGGGAAAGAGGAGCTTAGGAACGGGGAGGAATCAAATATTTGATGAAATGAAGGAAAGAAGAACATTCTTCGAGCTGAAGGAGGAGGCAGAGGACAGGGCGCATTGGCGGTATAAGTTCACTGATAAAAGGAATGGACATGTCGTAAGATAGAACAAATAATAATAGTGTAATTAATTGTGTAAGATTCCATTAATAAACTAGCTTATGAATTGGGTAGAAATAATTATTGATAAAATTTGATCAGCTACTCAAATTTGGCGGGCCTTTCAACATAAATTTTGCAAACATCTTCATTCAGAATCATTTGTTCAAAGTTTCACAACCAAAGGGAAAGTCTTTTAAATAATATCGAAAATTATAAATATATTTTGGGCCAGGAAAACCGGTAATCATGCTCTGTTTTATTCTAGAGTTTAAGTGGACACCATGAGTATATGTTCAGGCTTAAACCGTGTTAAACAATTAAATTCAAACGTATTGAAATTAATGTTTTCGGGCTAAGACGTGAAATACATTAATTTAAATTCAAACACTGTTCACGAAAGCTTTCAAAAAACAATATCCAAATCGTCATCCTATATGATGGTGGTGGCATTTACAGCCAAAACTTAGAAAGTTGTTTCTTCAACATGATTCAACATAAACACACTAGTTTTAATTTAAACAACGGTGCGAAAGCGTTCAAAACACATTTGATAAATAAATTGCTATTTTGAGCCATTTAGTTAGAGGAAATATAAAATTTGACTATTTTAAAACTAAGCTAGATTATTATTAGATTAAATTCAGATTTAAGTTGATGGTTATAAACTTTTTAATAAATTAAATAAAATGTTGGCATTTAAACTTATGATTTCTGTGCCAATTTTGCTAAGGTTGATATTGAGATATAAATTCCTCCAGTAGGGTTGAAGACCGCTTTAGAAATATTATAGCTATTTTGTATTTAACAATCGTGAAATTAGATATTCAAAGGTTATATAATATATTAGCATAATTTCGTTTAGAGAACTCATATTGATAAAATAATGCACACAGTAAACAGGTAGTTGGATAAGTGACATGAAAAAGAAACAGTTCGTTTGGGTACTTTTGTAAGGAACGAGCAAAAGTATCTGTATCAATTCTCCTTACTAAATTAAAATGAACATAAACGCAACAGTTCGTTTGGTTGATTTGGTAAAATTAACAAACTATTTCTACTTACCATTATATTATGTGGTTTTAGGCCCAGCTTTGCGGCATCAATCGAGTGAGTGTCCTTCTAAAAATAAAAAATAAAATTAATATATACATGTACGTTAGTTAAGCATAGAAATTAAGTACTTTTGTTTAAGAATAAAAACTAAGTATTTTTGAGCTAGTATTTGTTTGAACACACAACATAAAAACTACACTAGACTAAGAGGTCACTTAACTCCAGGAATAGCGAGTAGGCTATACTTAAAAGTAATACAACTTGGAACCCCGCTTCGGTGGCCGCATGGCCTAAGCAATAGACTGGACTGCCGATGATGGATAGATTGGGGTTAGAATCAGGGTCGGATGTACTGAAAGTGTTTATTTATAAATGGTTGCTCACTCTCCCTCCATTCAGATTCGAGTACACTATCTCTGAATTCAACCTTCCTTGATCCTAACACTTTAGAGTAGCGAAGTATATATATATGTTTAACTCGAATGAGTAGTAAGACGCGGTATTAAAAATTTAAAAAAATTAAAAATCTGAGCCAGTTTTCATATGCAGAAACTCTAACATTCAAAACTAAGTCATATGGACATAGTAAAAAGCAGCATTAAGACTTAAACATTAAAACAATATCTTATGGGCATAGAAAAACAAGTCAGAAACTCTCACATACAAAACTATGTCATATGGACATAGTAAAAAGGTAGCACAAAGACTCTAACGGAGATTATTAAATCCAAATATTCATTGTCTCAGACGTGAGCTTCATCTGTGGCGAGGAGGAGAGATCGACGCCTCACACATCATAATCACCAGTTGCTTAGTCTGCCGATGTAGGTCTACGTCCAGGTTGTTCCTCCGACCAATGACAATTACAATGACAATCTTGTCTGTGAGAGTAGCGCCTTAGATGACGCGGCCACCGAAGCTGGTAGGAGATTTTATAATCTTCATTTTATTCAAATGATCATCATCGTATCTGTTATCATTAGATCTCTGTTCAAAGATTCCTTTAAGATTTTAATTTATATTGTTAATATTCCATGATAAATATACTACAGTCAAATTTTCATAGTGATACAAACAACAACAAATAGACATACTTTAAATATTTTTTTCTATTTAGCACCCATTCGGGTTATACGCTTAAGTACTAATACGCTAATGGATTAGGAATTCTGAAGGTTGAATTTTCAGGAAGTTAACCCGCATTTGCGTGGAGGGAGAGTGGAAAACAATTTAGGGAAATACCATCTCCAGTTCACCCGACCGAGATTCGAAACTCTATCTCCCCATCCTCGGAGGTCTAGTTCAACACGAAACTAACGCGTTGGCCAACTACGCCAGCGAGGCGTGTTTTAAAGAGTGAATACGTCAAAACATATTAACTGCAGCGGCTACATTTGATGTAGTTGAGATGTTATAAATATCAATAAAATAACACTAATAAAATAGTATAAATTTATTGGTTTACAAAGTTACAAAAAAAGTTTGAGAGAATTCAAAGTTCCATGAAAATTGAACTGTAGGGGTGTAAGATAAATATACCGCCATCTCATCAAATATCTACATCTCCATCAAAATTCATTTTATTTCACTTAGGGCATGCAGTGGCCTAGAGTAAAGGATTAGAGAGTCTATATATTAAGAGGGTTTAAAATCCTACTTGCTCTATGGCAATACGAACTCTAAATTTAATTTCCGCACTTACAAAAGTACGCCACCTTTCCCTATCTTATGCTAGCTTCATTCAGTCCACCTCATTACACCCTATCTCTATATAAAGCTAGTTCTATCCAGTCTATCTCATTACACCTTAGCTGTATCTTGATCTAGCTCTATCCAGTCCACCTCATTATACCCTATCCTCAATATTAAGCTAGTTCTCCCCAGTCCACCTCATCACACCTTATCTCTTTCAAGTCCATTCTAATGTTATACTGCCACCTGCATCTAGGTCTTCCTATTGTGTTTGCCAGTCAGTATCCTGAACATAGTTTTAGACTATTCCATTTGCGCTGCATGTCCTGCACATCGTGATCTGAAAGATTTAACTATCCTAACAACGTCTTGTGATTAGTACATGGCACATCACTCATCGTTATGTATCCTCCTCCACTCCCCAACATCCTCATATATTTTTAGACCAAATAACTTCCTAAGCAACTTGTTTTCGAAAACCCTAAATTTGTTTTCATCATGTAAGGTAAGAGACCACATTTCATACCCATAGAGAACAACCGGTAAAACTATCGTTTTTTAGGTGAACTGGTGGTCGAGGGGTAAGGTGTCAGACTTCTGTGCTGAAGGTCCGGGGTTCAATCCTTGGTCCCGGCACAGATTTATCTGATTGCCAAACCCTTCCTTCACCTCTTGACAAGACGTGTATTAATCACAACTTGTGAATGTGTGGAATGCCAGTCCTCCACCGTGGTTCGGATCCCACGTTAAACTGTAGGTTCTCCATTTCATCTCATAATCACCCTAACATTACACATTAGCGTAAGTGCGTATAACCCGAACGGCTAGTAAGACGCGATGCTAATAATAATATTGTTTTGTATATTTTTAGTTTTACATTACTTGAAAGCAGGCGAGACAACAACAACAACAACAACTTACTGACTGAATAATAGAATAATAGCATAAATCCCCACTGGATTCTTTTCCTAGGTTCCACTTTATATATATATAACCACGAGGAAATAAACCATTGGACGCTAAAGTAAAGGTTGCATCAACATTCATTCATTCATTTAACTACTGATATCCTAAGATAATTATTGATATATTGTATTTAAATTTATTTGAATGGTTAAGCTTTTTTATAACCTCGTGATTAAAAAAAACCTCCACGTCGTCAGCCCGCAAACGAGCTATACCTTCAGAGTGGCTGCCGTATGTTGGCGAAGATAGTGGAAACATTTACGGATAGAGTGTGTCATGTGGTCAGTACAATGAACCCTCCAGCCGTTAATCTCATTTTTCTAGGCTGGATTCACTACTTCTATAATCAAATAGCTCCTGATTTTTTTATCACGAGGCTGAGTTTTTGACCTCGTTACAGACTAACTGCTTCACAGAAAAATCTGTAATAGCCGAGGATCGAACGCGGGACGTCTGGATTTATAGCCAGGAGCTCTGACCACTATACCACCTGAAAACGGTAAGAGGTCAAGTTTCTAATAAACAAAATATTGTCACTAAGACAAACTAATTACAAACATTAAACGGAAACTAGTCTATTTTTACTGACTTTTTTTTACCTTTTAGACTCACACAACAGAGAAGTTGATTAAAATAACAAACATTTTCTAATATGTGCCTTACAACTTTGTAGGCGGACTAATTCATACCGCCTCTTTTATAAAGTCTCTCATTCGTTATCCACCTTTGTGGTTTTCTTTGGCCATAGCTTTGAGAAAAGTAATACTCTATGCTCTTTTTTTAATGCACTCTTTCACTAATGAAGCGCACTTTGTGAGGACTTGAAACTTTGTCTGGGGGAGGCCCTTTTCCCCTTTATAACTCTCTACCCCCCCCCCTCCACCATCTACCTACAATTCTCTCGCGGACAGGGATGAACAAAGGGAGACCTCAGTAGTAGAAGGCGCAGTCCATGACAAACAGATTTTATAAAGGCAGCACAACAGGCTTTAGTCGAACGTAAATAAAATACGTAAATGTTGCTACTTTTTTATATATGTATTTTATTTAAGGTATTTGACGTTCACTTTCTGAACTGACTGATCAGCACATGACTTATAAACTAACTTAAATTTAGAACTGACCCAAAGCCTAGCTCCCGGCCGTCAATTCGTAACTGTGAAAGGGGAAACCCACATTTCATGTATGAAATATTTTTCGGACATCTCGAGAATTGAATCCAGGACCCTTAGCTCAGTATATCGACACGCTACCGATTGAGCTAAGCTGTCGGACCACATGTTGATACTACAACATTTCTAATAAATATAATGTGTGTGGTATTATTGTGTGTGTTATGTATATTATTCTCGTCCTTTTTTTATCTAGTTCTGATTTCTTAATTTATTTAATTTAAATAATTATGTCCATAAATGCATAGTTATATGGAGAGATAATGTGTTCGGTATTTAATTTTTTAGCGTGCATACCAACATATTATAAATTAGTTTTTATTTATACGTATTAATGGCACGGTACATAAGTATTAGCATGAACATGCATTACGTGGCTAAATGTAAGAAATGGCTCTGGTCTTAACTTCACACAGTCATTAAATACGACATTATTATCATTATTATTACTGAACAGGGTAAGGCTTTTGTCTTATGTCAGCATAGTAGGCCTATTATTCTCTCGAAACTTTGTAATTTCGGCCTATCTCATTCATATGTAAAATAGGTTTAGCCGTTATCTTCATAAAATATCATTCGCTATTAAAATATATTCACACAACTACGACGCATTTTTATCTCCTTGTGTTGTACCCCAGAGTTCTAATTCAGGGCCACTTTTTCTTCAATACCCAACTTTCTTGTAGATTTGACCGTGAACACTTAACCCTTTTCTTAGGCCGAATGTTCTAAATTGTAACTATCATGTTGGACTTAACTGCTGAAGATTGGGTTCGAATCCTTGTCAGGTCTACTGAGGGAGGTCTTTATTCAATTGTTTCCCACTCTTCTTCCACTCAAATGCTGGTAGACTACCTTTAGAATACTTACTTCCTCATCTCCACATCATAATAGGAATTTCATATGCATATAACTTGAACAATCAGTAAGGCGCGGCGATAAAAAATAAAGTACATTTCAAAGCAAGTAAGTCCACATTTTTTATTATATTACTGTTTGTGTGGTTGGTCAAATGTTCGGTGTGGGAGAGGAGACGGGCACAATCTCTTCAAGTCACTTTTGATAAAAACAATCAATACTTATAAAATAACAATATAGTAAAATGTTATCAAAGCTATAAAAAAAAGATTGTATTTTATAAAAGGCCCTTTTTATGAAGATTGTATTTTATTTATAATATTAATCAAAAGAGACAGCTGCATATTTTATAACTTGACCTATGAATACGTAAAAAGTAGATCCAATAACAATTGTATCTGCCAGATAAGGCTATTCCTATGTATTCTACATCCTAACTTCTTGAATACCGTGAACACACATATATTGTTGCTGAACTAAATGACATTCCGTGTCTAACAAATTACGAATGAAACCATCAGCACAGTGATATTGTTCGTGTCAACATGTAAACATGTCTAAGCATGTATATCTCACTGGGCTAATTAACTCTAATTTAATTCCAGATAGCGCCTCCTACGTTTCTGTATCCACAAAGGTTTAGAGAGAGTTTTGGGTGGAAATTTCACAGTAATTGTTTTGTTCATTTACTTACACATGGAAAACAGACAATTAGGAAATTATTATGATCAATTCTGTCTGCCATTTGTCTGTATATTAGTATGTTTACTGATAGAGTATATTTCAACATAATTTATTAAGTAACTTACATTAAGGTGGCATGGTGAGGAAGACGAGTTAAAGTCAGTATTTTTCCAGTTTTTATAACATATATTTCAACCAAAATAAATAAATGAGTGGATAAGTATGTAGGTATAGGGGTATGTATGCATATGTGTTTGTTCGTAGCTATGTGTTTATTAATAAGTTTGTTTGTATATGTGTGTTTATTTATTTGTATTCACCCGCTTAGGTGGTCAATTGTTTTAAGTCCAAGGCGTCACTCTCCCAACAGACTAGATTGACTGCCAATGAGGGAGACATTGGGGTTGGAATCCTTGTCGGGTGTAGTGACGCTGGTTTGTCCTTAATAGTTTCTCATTTTCCCTCCACGCAAATGCGGGTACACATCCTCTCAATTCAACCCTACCATCCCTAAAATATGATCTTAAATAGTACGGATGCTTAAAACCTGAATGGGTAGAAAGACGGGATGGATTTTATTTTTTAATTATACAGCTAAATCCTATTAATATATTTTCTAGTGCCAGAACCATTCCTGCCTTTAATGACCACCTAAAAACCTAAACCACCTAGCATAGTACCCATTCATAATTCTAACCTCAGATGGAAATTACATTTAAAATAATTCGCTTTATTATTTCAAACCCAAAAAATACACACAAATAAATGAAGACATGTTGTTAAGAGTTCAACCTCGTGTTTATAAAGAAAGAAGGAAGAAGAAAACATTGCCGGTGGCAGACAAGTATAGAGCCTGCTTGTAGGGTTAAAAATATTCCCACCTGCGTGATATCCAGTTCGACGGGCATTGTGGAGGTTTTTCTTCTCCAAACAAAGAATAATGATGGACCACAGAATGACTTCCCACACAACTTCATAAAGTGTAGCTGTAAAAAAAAATTGTTCCACGTTTTGAATACTTCAGGACAAGTCACATAAAAATGGCACGTGAAATTATTGTTTTTAGAATGGACACTAAATCGATAATCCATTGTTTGTCTCTGACCCTAGGCATCGGGGTTTTAATCCCGGTTGTGTGACCTGGAATAATTTTCCTCCCAACTGTGATCTCTAATTCCTTCATTAAGCAATTTTTTGTGATTAAAAACAAAGTATTTTATCCCATACAAGCATAGGTCACTATTTTCGCTATTTTTATTTTCCGCCATGTCTTACTACCCGTCCAGGTTACACGCTTTTTAATCAAGCTAACACCCACATCGGTGGTCGCATGGCATATATCACATCACTCTCACATTAGGCTGGATTTCAGGTGATGGAGATATAGGAGTCATTCAGCTTTCTCACACCCCGTCCATAAAAATGCAGGTACATTTTAGGTCAATTATATCTTCCTCACCCTAACCCACTAGAGCAAATATGCTGATATAGCCTAAATCGGTAATAAGGCGCGGTGCAAGAAAAAAGTTTTCGTTGAATAGGTAGGATTGAAAAGGTATAGTTAAATGAAATATACTCACATATGTGTGGAGGGAGATTGGGAAACAATTGAGAAAAAAAATGCATTCTCAGTAAGTCTAGCTGGGCTTAGAACTACAACCTCCCCGTCATGAGATATCCAGTATAGACTATTCAACCACCGAAACGGGTAAGGTCATTATCAACGCTTTTATATCACTGCGTCCTACTACCAGTTCAGGCTATACGCATATATGATAATTACTCTAATGGGTTAGGAATCAAGGAGGAAGCATTTTATAGATAATTTACCCACATTTGTGTAGAAGAAGAGTGGGAAACCATTTTGGAAAAAAATCACCCTCATTAGATCCGACCGGGATTTGAACCCTTATATCCCCGTCATTAGCAGGCCAGTCCAACACGAGAGTGACCACCTAGACCATTCGGCCGTTGATGAGTATCAACCTTTTTAAATGTCTTTATCAATAAAAAAAATTCTGATAACTTTATTTCAAATTCAACTTTGTAATACTTAGAGTGTTAATACAATTAAAACCCCTGTGTAGTGGGAGACAAAAGATAGATAAGATTGTTGCTGTCCAGTGCCTTAGTTCACTCGGTAACGTGTTTGTGTACTGAGTTTGATTCCTGAAATGGTGGGAAAAAATGGGCAAATTGGGCTTAATTCTTCACAGGGATGAATTAATGGCATGGTGAAGAAGTGTTATGTCTGCTCTAGAATTTAAGTTAGCCTGTAATTCGTGTAGTGATTGACGAAACAAGCCAGTTCAGAAACAGCAAGTCAAGGTCATTATAGGTCAATGTCATTATAGTTCATTATATTTACATTTTTTATATAACAAATATATTTTCTTGTCAAATTAAATACAATATTACTTCAGTAGATGAGTTTATTTTAATTAATGTAGCAATTTCAACAATTCTTGAATATTATTTTGTCAACGACATCGTGGAATGTAAACAAACATATTTTTTCCAAAGGAGAGGAAAAGTTATGTTCCAATTCAACCATGCCCATGATAATTATTTATGAACTTTTTAATATTACTCTATGTGTAAATAATTTCACCAAAAGTATCTACAGAAGCAGTTTATTTTTTGCCAAAATAAAAGATATTTTTTTTTCATGAAAACTTCAAATATAATGCTGTTTGCTCGCGTTTTATTACACCCAACCTTAACTATCGCAATGATAAGGATATAAGTGTTTAATGATGTTGCCTACTCGGTGAGCTAGAAGCTATTTTTCAAAGCGGGTTGTATCTTAACTCGACACACTAAGCCCTTTAAGCACAATCCCACCCTTAAACCCCAATGTAAGGAATAGAAAGAGACGGAAGAAAATGATTACCTCATTTTGCGATGCCTCTTGCCTATGTGATAATACTTCCCCTCTTCCTCTCACGTGCATACACACACACATTGTGGACAGAAGTGAATTGAATTTCAAAACTACCTTTTGCTTGTTTCCTATTCTAGATAGATAGATATATCTTTCAAGAATTTAAAAAATTTACATCCAGACGAAGATTCCTTACCTACAGACCATTTTAATGAATATACCAAATATTCTGAGTTGTAGACGATTTTAAAATAAATAATTTATAAAAAAATTATTTCAAGATCAAAAAAATAATGTTGTGACAATATAAGACTATTTTTATAATTATTTCAGAATTTATAATTTGTTTTCAGTGTTATTTTCTTAAAGCTCGCCGAATAGAACGTAAATACATTTAGATAATAAATAGTATAAATATTTACAAAATCTTAAATAACGATATACGAGTTGTGGGTTTGCTGGAATGCACACATTAAAAACTTGCAATATCCCTATGCATGTATGAATTTGTAAACATAGTTTAAAAGTTAAAATTATCTACACTGAAGAGTCCAAAATTACATTTCTGTTAATCAATAAGACCTAAATGCCTGGGAGACAAAAAGTGGCTGGTATAAGATCGTAGAATGAATCATTTGTGAATATAATTATGAATTTTAATAGGTGGAGGGGGTTGTCACAACACATCATATTGTCATTTGTATTTTACTCTTCCCTGTTTGTTCTCCTATAGCCAGACAGCTCCATCCAGCAGCTTTATAAGCCTGTTTGGTATCTGTGCAATGATGAATTTCTGCTCAATTATTCTAGTACCATAAACACAGCCTAAGATGACCTGTCGGAATGTTTACCCTCGTTGGTCTCACCCATGTCCAACCCTGGTCTCCTATATCCGTCGCGCACTCACGAAGGCACATATCGTCTGACACGCAAGCGAGCCTTCTACTCGCCCAATTCCCTACCCTGGTCGAGTTCCTCTCTCCCCACACTTTTAATTTCCATCACGACGCCACTGAGGTAGAGGGTGGTGTAGGTAGGGAGGGGTGTCGGGACGGACGGCCGACCAATAATTGAGTTGGTTGTCGACCTCTATAGCTCTCCGTGGTGGGTAACATGACTCCATTCGGATGGAAATGAGCCTCTCTCTACTAGTTTTTACCACTCTACTTTATGTTCTGCGGATATCTGCAGCGGCCCCACGTCTCTCTCTCTATCTCTCTTTTCTCTCTGGACATAGATGAAAGGTTCATGGCCATAATACTAGACGTTAGTTCCACAGATCACCGCAGACAGCTCTGTACTAATGGGGTTCTCACAAGGCTCACTCAATCTAATGTTAGATAAGGTCCCCCTGCATGGTTAGTTCTTAACCTTTTCCCCTTCCATAGAGAAAACAATAATTTCTTAAAAATGCATGTGTGTCTGAGCACTCGATCGTTGATATATTTGGGGGATTTTAAAGATACATGTCACTATTTTTTTTCAGTGGTTAAGACATTTTTGTTGAAAAATGATGTAGAAAACCTTATAGATTCAACATCAAGTTTGTTTTTAGTGCACTACTCCCCACCACCCTTGTAGGATGTTCACATATTTACACCAATGGTGTAGGGAACAACAGGTTTGAACTTATAGTAAATGTGTCCACTTTTACATGTAGATAAAGGAAACAATTTAATAAAAACTCACCGTCAGTTAATCCGACTGGAATTACAACAAAACACTTCACTCTTGGTTGATCCGAATGAAATTTCAACTAAAGTTCTCACTCTTTGTTCATCCGACTGGAATTTCAACAAAAATTCTCACCCTTGGTTCATCCGACTGGAATTTCAACAAACATCCTTACCCTTAGTTCATCAGACTGGAATTTCAACAAAAGTTCTCACCCTTTGTTCATCCGGCTGGAATTTCAACACAGACACCACTGTCACTGGTAAAACATGATGTTGCTAGAGTGACGTCATAAACCGTGTGACCGCCAATGGGGGCTAGTCCGTATAATTCTGTATACAGATATATTTTATGATGGTTGATGAATTCTTATTGAGGGATGTTTTGTGATGACATTTGACACTTCAGTTATATTTACGTCGTAAAACATTTATTTTACAGGAAATACAACTGAGAAATAATCGATAACTAGCCACTAAAGTCCACGTTAAATAATTTTAAAGCATTCAAATAAGAATTAAGATGGCATTTTGGTAGTTTATATAAAATAAAAATAAATAAAACATCGTTCCAGTAAATACGTTTAGCTTAAAATGCTGCATATAGTAGTCTCAACAGTTGTTTAATATCTTCATGAACATAGCGGCACAAGATGAGAAACTTTTTAAATGAAGAGAAAATTTTTCATAAAACTATAGGATACCCTTGATAGCTATTTAGCAACTGTTGATATCATCATATGAAGAACATTAATCCCTATGTTTCTACTGGAGATGTGTTTAATTTCTTTAGACAAAAAAATAGTTTTGCTATAAAAACTACAAAAATACTGTCCTTCACGTGCGTTCCCTACATTCCCACCTTAAGGTCATCATACATATTTTATTCTGTCACTAGCTATACGTGGTATCACTGTAATAAAAGTTAGATAATACTTCACGTAAATAAACCTGTTGGAGACATTAATATAGAAAATAAACTTCCATCTAATGAGACGTGGCGGTTAAGAAGGGCTTGTAAGCCTACTTAGATACTGTACGTGTTTTTATAAGTTTTGCAATTTCACTCTCGAGCCTTTTTTTTTCTCCTTTTCTTCATCCGCCCTCTTCCCCACTCTTTCTCTCCATCACCCCAACCCCTACCAAGTTTCCGTATCTTTAATCACGTTAAGAGAGTGGAGTTTTCCAACTCCCCCATCCCATTACTGGCCTCGTACCGCAGTGCCACGAAATTAGCTTGGGATCTCTTCAACGAAAAGTATTAATACTAAGCTATGTACAAAATATTATACTAATTAAAAAAACAATACCAAGATTGTAGAAATGTAACTTCTAATTTCTTTTATATATAAAAAAAATTGGGTCCAAAGTAAGATGTGGTAAATATCATAGCTAGGTTTTATCTCATAAACGGAATACTTTTTGAAAGAGATCAAAATAATTGTCATTGAATGTTGAGGTTCTAATATTAGATTTTTAAGTTTTTATTTTATTCTTAGAGTTACTAAAAATCTTGTTTAATCCATGCCATTAGGAACTTGAAAGCTCATCGTCGCAATCATAAAAGTACGCCACCTATACCTATCTTGAGCTAGCTCTATCCAGAACACCTCATTACACGTTATCTCTTTCAGACCCATTCTAATGTTATCCTCCTATCAGCGTGTAAGTCTTCCCAAAGGTCTCTTCCCAGTCTCTTGCCAATCAGAACCTTGAGCGAGGTTCTGGTTTATCCCATTCGCACTGAATGTCCTGCCTACCGTAATCTACGAGATTTGATTATCCTAATAATGCCTTGTAATGAGTGGAGGGTATGTAACTCCTCATTATGTAACATCCTCCACTCACCAGTAGCCTCATTTCTATTTGAACCAAATATCTTCTTAAGCACTTTGTTTTCAAATACCCTAAATTTATTTTCCTTATGTAAGATAATAGACCACTTTTCACACCCATAGATAATCGATAAAATTATTGTTTTGTATTTTGTAAGGTTACATTCCTTGAAAGCAGGCGAGTTGTCAACATCTTATTGACCGAGTGATTGTATGCATTTCTAGATTATATGCTTTAACTAATTTCCAATCTCATATCGCTATTGATAGGTAAAATTGTTCCTAAATAATTAAACTCATTAACCCTGCCAAATGATATGTTGCTCGCAGTAATCTCTAAATTATTGACACCAATCTATGTTCTCTCTGTGCTCATATACTTTGTCTTTTCAGCGTTCACTTCTTAACCTATTTCATTACTAGTTTATGATAAACGATTGCATTTCTTGCAACAGCTGCCTTACTATTGCCAAAAAAAAATTAAAACTTCTGCGTATCCTAATAGCTGCATTGTAAAGTTTAATGCCAACCCTTAAAGACTTTCTTGCATTACACTAATAGCATAATCTAAGGCTGAATTAAAAAGTAATGGGGAAATTGCATCTCCTTGTTTCAACCCATTATATGTTTCGAAAGTATCTACCAATAAAGTCTACGAATATAAAATAATGATTCTCTCATATTTGACTTTCGTATTGGTTTGCTATGATTTTATTCGCTTGGAACTCTTTTTGTTTTTGTGCTATGTCTTTCACTGCCTTTTCAGGCTAGCCGCACATTTTCGCTGATGGGATAGGAATGGATAAATAAGGTTGAATTTTAGAGGGAGTGTAATTGTATTTGCTTGGGAAATAAAGAAAAAATTTGCACCTGCTATATACTCGAGCCCCGATATACCCGTAAAAGGTAAACTAGACAAAACAATACTGACTCCTTTGCCTTCGTGTTCATTAATGCTAGCATTATTAGCTCAAGCTCATATTGTATATATTACAAATCTATAATTTACTCTCTGATAATCCCTTTCCGGACTCTGTAATTATTTTTAAATTAATACACATACGAACAAATTATATATTCCATTAGCAAATATTGAGACATTGGTTCATTTAAAAAATGTTTATTCTTTGTTGTGTATTATTAAACCCAAATTAATATGGGGTTTAACTTAAGTTCGTTAGAATTAGATAGGAGTTGAATCCTTTATTTTACAAATCTGAATTTTAGAAATCGTAAGCGGAATAATAAAAAATATGATAAACATAAACAATTTACTTTAATACATTAGTTTATAAAATAAAAATAGTAACTAAATATATGTGGTGTTGATGTGGTATATTCAATTAAATGATGGGGTGGCGTTGATATTTTAATGTTTTCATTTAATTATGTCAGGCTAAGCCATTAATAATCAATTCAAGAATTCTTAGACAAATTTATATTCAACATTTTAAAATATACATTTAAACAAAAATCTTGAATACTATATATTTTCTTGAATTCTCGAATATTAATTGATTCATAAGTAGTCACAGGATTTGTAGACTCAAAGGTTAAAAGTTACCACCCTTAGCTATAAAATAGTAAACTTACTCTTTAAAATAAGTCCTCTAGCCGTTAAAAAAAAGATTTGTGAAGAAAAAAACTAATGAGTATCTATAAGTACTTTATCACTCCACCAGAAGAATTACCCAAGAACCCCTGGTAAAGCTTTTATTTGCTTCAAACAGATATAAAATAAATCTCTTCATTTTATTTCTTCCTATTCAGTTTTTAATTAATTAAAAAAATCAAATTCAAATATTAAAAGTCCGGCTTCGAGGTACAAATGTTCGTGCACAAGGCCTGCTAATTTTTACATTTCAGATCTTTGCTTGTAATAGATATCACGCAACGCTATTGACAGACACACAGACACACTCCATTTTATTAATAAAGTTAGTATTGTATATATAAATGTATATCACGGCTCTGTACATTATTATATTTTGCAAACGAAAGTCCTAAAATAGCACCAACTACATGACAAATGGTTGGTTTAAAATAGACAACATGATAAAGCAAGGGTCAAAAATGTGTCCAATTTTCATAGGAGGATCCTTATCTGACTACTAGATCTACTTTCACGTAACTCTAATAATATAGTAAAATATTATCATTAACAGAAAAGTGTTATTTTCTAAATGGGTCTTTCTACCAAAATCCTACTATAGTGCAATTTTCATTAAAATGGCTTTTTATAAAATTTTACATTTTTCGGTGGCAAAAATGATATCTTATTACATTATTATTGTTATTTTATAGGAGTTGATACTATTTATCAAAAATTAAAGCTGAATGGCACATGTTTTGGCTTATGAATACATGCACATTGTTTTTTAGCTTGAGTTAATGTGGCATACCTTTTTTTCTGGACAAAATCCCACTATAAAACATAATCCCGACTACTCGAGGCTTCGTGTTAACTAAAACCCGATCATCCGAGGTTCCATATTATCCAAAACCCGATCATCCTATGCTCCGTATTATCCTAGGTGTTAACACAATCTTTGGTTTTGTGAGACATCTATCGAGTCTTTTCCTATTATATAGCCATCGTATTGTGTAAATTGGCTAGTTTTTTTTTCCGTAAATTTTGTTAGTTCGTTTTGTTTATAGTGAAGTGACATTTTTCTAAATGATCTTCAATTCACAATCACCCTTTCCTGTTAGTTTGGCCCATGTTATTCCGTACACCCCGAATTTCTGGCAATCCGGGGTAGTATTGGTCCTATACACCTCGAATTATCTAAACTCTACTTTATTTGAATAGTATGAAGAAATGTTTGCACATCATAACCTAATAGTTGTAACACTGCCTCCCTGTTTGAGCTGTTGAGTGAGCTGTATAGAGGTCTTATTATGGAGTTCCCCAGTTGTACTTGATTACTTCTGTTTTCCTGTCCTCTCGCATCGCCTTCATTAATATGTTCCTCTCGTACCAGGCACGACGCAGAGGTCCAAGTTCTCAATGCTCCAATACGCCTTCATTAATATGTTCCTCTCGTAACAGGCACGACGCAGAGGTCCAAGTTCTCAATGCTCCAATTATCTCAGTATCCATACACTCAGTCCTGGCAGGGTAAACCAACTCTAGGAAACTACCACTCCATACTATGCTGGGTCTATATTCATGCATAACCAGAGTTTCCACGCACCTGAGAAAGTTAGAAAACACAAGGGAAATTTTTCTGTTTGGAAGAAACATGAAAAACACGGAATTTCACAAAAAAATAAAAAATAAAAACATATTAAAATATTTGTAATTTTTGTACATTTAGGTGGGAGTTTTGGGAACGTGAGGTAAGGGCAATTTTTTTTGCAGTTTTTTCGTAGTTTTTTTTATAGCAAAACTTTTTTTGGCCAAAATAAATAAAATATTGCTCCACTAGAAACACAGAGTTTAATTTTCTTCACATGTTGATATCAACAGTTTTTAAATACTTTCAGGAGTATAGCGGCATTAGATGACGAACTTTTTAAATGAAGATAAAAAGCTGTCATTAAATTCTAGTATAACCTTAATAGGTATTCAAGAACTGTTGATATCCCCATGTGAAGAAAATTAAACTCAGCGTGATCGACAGTAAGACATCCTCCTACACCATTCATAAATTTAGTAACCAAACCCCTACATTTCCCTTTCCAACAACACATCCCGTCTCAGGGGGTAGAGATTTAAACATGGAGAAGACGAAGTACTTCCAAGTCTCGCGGTTACGAAGCTCTCCTTTGGAGGAGTTTAATCTCCACACCCCTATAAATATTTTAATGCCTAGGTTTACGTTTAGTTATTATCCTTAGGATACTTTTCAGTCGGGTCCTTCAGTGCCTGTAAAATTACCAACTAAAACAGTTTCCATGACAACGTGGTAGACGGGAAGGAAAATTGAGAGTTTCTAGTGGAAAGTTAAGTGCAGGTCAAAGCACTATTCTATGGTAGTATTCTGATATTAAGAACCCTATCTGACAGCTATGAAAGGTACTATATCTATATTTACGTATTTATACGTAAAGCAATGTGATCTAGCTGTCATTTTTGATAGATAATATCAACATCTTTAACTCCTGTTGTCAAGATAATATGTAAAATTTAGAATGTACAAAACAATATTTTCACTGGTTGTTTTTATGGCTGTCAAATCTTGTCTCTTAACAACATGACAAGCATAAATCAAAGGTGTCCGAAAAAAATACTGCAGAAAATGTATGAACCGAAATGAGGTGAGAATTGGGAAGAGTGGAGGAGGATACATGATAGTGAATTAAATACCTTGTACTCATCACAAAGCATTGTTACGGTGATCAAATCTCGCAGGTTATGGTGGGTAGGACATGCAGCGCGAATGATAGAGACTAGAACCGCGTTCGAGGTATTATCTGGCAAACCTAAGAGGGAAGAGACCATTGGGAAACACCTAGACATATATGGGAGAATAATATTAGAATGTACCTGAAAGAGATAGGGTTTAATGAGGTGGACTGGATAGAACTAGCTCAAGATAGGGACATGGCTTATTGAGGTGGACTGGATAAAATTAGCTCAAGATAGGGATAGGGCTTATTGAGGTGGACTGGATAGAACTAACTAGCTCAAGATAGTGATAGGGTGTAATGAGGTGGA
>CABFWB010000199.1:99615-124603 GCA_902151455.1 Timema bartmani
AGAAACATTATCACTATCCAACATAATATTTCATTCAAGGTGAAATTGACTAGAATGTTTAAATCAGAAACATTATCACTATCCAACATAATATTTCATTCAAGGTGAAATTGACTAGAATGTTTAAATCAGAAACATTATCACTATCCAACATAATATTTCATTCAAGGTGAAATTGACTAGAATGTTTAAATCAGAAACATTATCACTATCCAACATAATATTTCATTCAAGGTGAAATTGACTAGAATGTTTAAATCAGAAACATTATCACCATCCAACATAATATTTCATAAAAGGTGAAATTGACTAGAATATTTAAATTAGAAACATTATTATTAAGTGTAAATCCCATGAATATGAAATTAACTCAAATGTCTAAACCAGAACCTTTAATATTAAACGTCCGCTTCCCTACTGACCGGTTAATGCACAATGCCAACAATCAAGTGTGCGTGTCTCACACTTATATAAAAGATAATATACCCGCAATAAAGGTTATTTTCCCCCAAATATGTTTTCCAACAAATAACCCAAACAAATTTGATCAAAACAGCGGCAAAAGTGTAACCCAAGGTCAGACACCTGGAGCCAAAAATAGAGAACAAGTTCACATGTGAACAAAAAGCAAGTTTCCCCATAGAGTTAAATTAAAATTAAAACGTGGTTACAGATTAGCCCCGTTGATACCCAACAAACTCTTCTCATGATATAAAATTTAAATTTACAAGACCGAATCAACAATTTTGAAGAGATTTCCCCATATTTATCCGAAAGAGAATTTTTGATTATTTTAATTAACCCTTAGTTTAATTTGCCGCTCTCACCTTCTGCAAGCCTACGATACAATGAGTAACGATACTAGCAAAACATCCCAATATATAGTGAGCAAACGAACTGACATATCCACATTGAGTAAGGGGGAAAAGAGAGGAAAGGAGGAGAAAGCTGAGAGGGATGGACGGAGCGGGACAGTGAGGGGAATCTACCGGATACCCTGGGAACTAGTAGAAGGCTCGAGCATAATCTAGGCGGAGGAAACTATATCTAAGCGTGCGGAGCCGCCTTCGTTTGTTTTTCTCGGGCGTGGCTTTCTTCTTGAAGAGAAACACACCTCCGTTCAGTCCATGGAATTACGTGTTAGAGAGAAAATTTCATTGCACACGCGTGCGAGAATTAGAGTCCAGCACGGCAGAGGGTTAAGTGTTACCCCATGTGCTTGAACTTGCTACATGTAACTCGTTACACTCCGTAACTTACGACATTTGATTGCCCTATCAATGGATTATGATGAATACATGGAGTACTGGGAAACTAAACCCTATGTGTTCTCCTCCAATATCCATTATACTCATCCCATTTTGGGCCAATTATTTTCTCAAGCACTTCGTTTTCGAACATCCTAAATTTCTTGTCGGTCATGAAAGGTAAGAAACTATGTCTTACAACCATAATTTAGTAGATCATTTAAAAAATAAAAGTGGTTTTACGTTAAACAACCAAAACCTTATCTTAGACATTGGATTAGACTTTGCCTGGTATGCGTCAAGCTTCGCTTTAATCTCGCCTTGCATTTAAAAAATTACCGTCACACACCCCTATGATGTGCAGTGGGTGAATACATACATACTCGGCGCAGGCATTTCCGCACTGCTGTTATTAACGGCGTTATTCAATTGATGAGCTACATTTTCTCATTTAATTTGATCAAAAACTAATTTTAAACGTACTTTAAAAATCCTGACAACGGTCATCAGTCCTAAATAGGCCTATTTATAAAATGACGTTGAAATAACTTATTACAATTTTGAGCATAATAAAATATTACGAAAAATATTCTCTAATGAAAAGTGATTTTTGGGCTTTTCTTTGAACTTTTGTTTTTGTTTTTATAGTGTCTTACAAAGATTTTCATCGGTAGACCCTTTTACAAAATACAAACAAATTTTCTTGCAACCAACATTGATAAAATTTTACTATATTATTAGTGTTATTTTATAGGTATAGGTAATATGTATATAACGTAAAAGTTAAAGTTTGTATAATAACATTTATAGCTAATCTCTTCAAAATAATATTGGACTTTAGGTAACAACTCCTTCTACGAGAAATTCTGACAAGTCATTTTTACTTATTTTACCAAAAATAAAAACACATGTCGTTTCGCTAAATATCAATCAAGAGCGTTCTTTACAGCAAAAAGCGCCATAATAATGAGTATTTGTAGTGAACCCCGAAATATTTACCTCAACCTTCCTTGCTTTAAGGGAAAGATAATTCTTCAAGTATGCCTATAACAAGATTTTTTTTTTAATCAGGGGAGATTTAGACATATTCTGAAGAGAACAAACCGGTATGATTCTGCCAAAAGATGAGGCTGAGACAGAATGTTAGGATATGTTTTACTTTTTCCACCTCATCTTACCACCCGTCCGGGCCATTCGCCTATAGGTAGTACAAACCGCCTCTGTGGTCTAGTGGTCAGAGTTCCTGGCTACATATCCAGAGGTACCGGGTTCGATCATTAACGCTTCCAGAGCTTTCTCTGAAGCATTGAGTCTGGAACGGGGTCAGACTAAGCCTCGTGAGGCCAATTGAGAAGATACTTGAATAAATACTTAGTGGCTCCGGTATATAAAACTGAGATGAATGGCCGGAGGGTTCATTGTTCTGACCACATTATACCCTATATCCGCAAATGTTGGCACTATCTACGCTTGGGAGGTGTAGCTCGCTTTTGGGCTGACGCCATGGAGTATTTTTTTTATAGGTAAGAATGACGTGGGTAGATTTTAGAGGTGATTTAACTTATTTAACAAAATTCAACCTCAGTACACTCTGCTGTATTAAAAAGCAACTCCAAAGTCCCCGGCAAACTAGACTAGGTGAGCCTTAGATTTAGTTTTCGTATTCACCGATGCAGATATGCGAATTTATCAGCGGATTTATCACCACGTCTTAATAAGCATTTGGGTAGAAGGCACATTTACTAATTACGCTATTGTAATAGAGATGATGAGGCTAGAATTTAAAGAAAGTGTACCCACATTTGCGTTGAGAAAAAGAGATAGTAGAAAATCATTAAGGAATAAACAACCTCAGTACAACCGACTGGGATTTGAACCTCGGTCGTCTCGTCATCGGCAATCCAGTATCTTACGAGAGTGACGCCTTTGACCATCCGGCCACCGAAGCGAGGGATTTTTAATAAACTGATGGGAATACACCCATTTATGTTGCGTCCAAATATCATGATTAAGTACGTCACCATTAAATGATCACTTTTTTTTTCTTTATATTTAAAAAATGAAAAACTGTAAATAATAGCCTGAAGTTGAAGGTTACATCTTGGTTTACCATATTCGGATCCTGAAAAAAGAGTTCATTCTAAAAGTGATGACCTCTGGGGGGGTTGTAATTTTTTCCACCTTTATTTATTAATGTGGGTGAAATAATCATATTAATTACATAACTTATTATTTATACTGTTTGTCACAAGTCAGGGAAAATGTGGAAATACCTGAAAAGTTAGGAAACTTAAAACTACGAGGAAAATGTTAGGGGGAGTATAATTTATATTCTATCAAGGAAATTGGTATATTTTACTATCTAGGGTAGATAAACGTACTAATTGCATCCTAATAAAATAGGCCTACTATTTTTAATAGGTAGCTCTAATATATAAAATTGTATATATTGTTAGCTCAAATCTACTATAATATTCGCTAAAGAAGATCAATATTAATTATAATAATATAGCTAGTACTAATCAATAAAATTAATATTTTGAATTGTTCTGGACTGCAACACATTTTTGTTTTCCCTCCGATAACTATGAAAATTTTCAAAAAAAGTACATTTGGTGTCGATAAGTGAAAAGTAAGAGTAAGCTCTTTTAACACTTCAAAAAAAGGACATGTTCTCTTAAAAAAGTGTATGGTTGGTAGTTCTAGTTACATATTCGATATCGATTCTTGACTTGTTTCGGGTAGTTCCTTTTATCTTTTAGTAAGGATGAAAACGTTTTTACATTTTTTTGATCGACATCAATAACTTCAAACAGAAAAGATTGTCTTGCATCCCTCACACCCTTTTCCCTAGTTGTGAACAGGTATAGAACGTCAACACACAAGCAGTTGCAATAAGATCAAACAGGCGATTTCAACAGGCTTCCACGTCGATGAGTCAAAAGGTCAATAGCTTGTAATTACTCAAACAGGAGGGCCTTCTTTTTCAAAGACTATCAATACAAGCTCGTTAAAACACATTCCTAAATATCAATAAACAAAAGTTATATTTTTTAATTAAAGCTGAAAGAGAGAAATAGTCAAGGAAAGGGCTGGTGAACCTTTGAGGTCTAATTTTAGATAATTTTCTGATAAATACTTTCAAGCACCAATGGTTATTTTCAACGAATATTAATGTATTTCAACATCATCATTATTTTGCTTAGTAATAATAATAATAATAATAATAATAATAATAATTATTATTATTATTATTACATAAAATAATCGATGATTCCATGGTTTAAGGCGTCACTATTACAATAGACGCAATAGACTGCCGATGATGGGGAGATCGAGATTCAAATCCTGATCGGGTGTACTGAGGGTGGTTTTCCTATTTGGTTTTCTATTCTCACTCCACGCCATTTCGGGTACATTTCCTTTTAATTCGACCTTCCTCATCCCTAGCATATTAGCGTACTTTGTACATAGGCAAACAACTCGAATGGGTAGTAAGACGTGGTGCTGTATATATATATATATATATATATATATTATATTAAATATAAATTATTGCATAATTGTTATAAAATTATTAAAAAATTAGAGATCGTGATCAAGATAATTGTTTTTATTGCATGCAATTGGGGTATTCTCAGAAAAAGAAAATTTCAAAGTATTCTTGAAAAAACTATTCAAACAAAGCTTCTAAATTGTTATAGAAAAATTTAGTAAAATTTATGAGTAATAATAATAATTTAATACCTAACCCACTTTAGTGGCCGAATGGTCTAAGGCGTTACTCACGTGTTAGACTGGCCCACTAATATCGGGGTTTGTATTGCTACGCGCATAAACGGACCTCAGCTAACACACTTTCGTGGCCAGCCTGCACCTCATCGTAATGGCGTCGCAAATAAAATGAGGTCAACACGGGATGAATGTTTATTTTTTCAATCTATATTTGTTGTTGTGATCGTATAGTGGCTGCGTTGTTGATTAAAAATATTACAATAATAAAACATTAGGTATTTAAGTTTTTATTTATTACTGAGTTTGCTTCTATTGTTCCTTTATAATACCCGTTACGCGTCGTGGTTAGCGTGAGAGTGGCCGTAAACAGATTTAAAATATCAACGGCTTTGCCCGTGATGTACTATAACTACTGATTATTGTTATTATAATAATTAGATCCGCGGTTACTAACCGAGCGGCTAACGCAAGGTATCGTTAAATGATTACAAAATATGATACCCCAGAGTTGATCCGGGAGCGTCCTTGGCCTAAGCCCGGCGAGACAAGACTAAAAAATCTCCCACTCGACTCAACTGATAATTTTTCAAACATATCACAAAAACACTCCCATTGGTTCCCAAGACTCAAACATGGACCAACCCAACTGTTCCCCGGACCGTTAGCGCGGTCCAAGACAAGGGAAGGAACCCACCCCCCTTACTAGCTTTTAGGACGCTATTGTTGTTGGCGGCGACTCTCACAATGCTTCTTAATACGGGCTAGCAGGTTATTAACCTTGCCATCCCCCTTTACTGCCTACAAAGTTGCAACCCATCTTATTTTCTACTGTGTTCAGTAGGGAACCACAGCAGTATGAAGACAAGATGTGTTTGAATTTTAAGAAATATTTCATTGCTTGTTGTATTCATTGATGTGGTTTTGTTTTAATTTAGTATGTTGCTTTGTTTTAGTATAACTTGTTTTGTTTTAATCCAACATGTTACTTTGTTTTATTTGAGTTTGTTTTATTTTATTTGATCTTTTTTGTTTTATAGTAATGAATCCAGTGTCATGGCTTCAAACGAATGAAAAATGCAACAATATTATGTAAGTATTAGCCTTTTTACCAATATAAATAATTAAACTAGATTGAAACAAATTGTGTGTTTGTAAGGCGTATGTTGTTTTAATTCCTTTGTCATCATTTGGAGTACAGTTACCATAAGTGAATTATTGGGCATTACTATATTATGCAACTATTTTAATTTATTAAAGTGTCACGAATAAAAATTTCACCTTCTGTTAAATGGGCTCAAATTTGTTCTCAAACTGCATGTGTTCATTTTGGATTCAGGCAAATCTATTTAACCTTTTAGTTAATGGAGAGTGGAGGGGGCTACGCAAGCATGAGTTGTATACCATGTAGTCATCACAACACATTGTTAGAATAATCAAATCTCGTAGATTACGGTGGGAAGGACATGCAGTGTGACTGAGAGAATCTATAACTAGCTCATGATAAGGGTAGGGTGTAATGAGGTGGACTGGATGTAACTACCTCAAGATAAGGATAGAGTGTAGTTATTTGTACTGGATATAACTGGCTCAAGATAGGGAGAGGGTGTAATGAGGTGGACTGGATAGAACTACCTCAAGATAAGGATAGAATGTAGTTAGTTGTACTGGATATAACTGGCTCAAGATAGAGATAGGGTGTAATGAGGTGGACTGGATGTAACTAGCTTAAGATAGGGATAGGTGGCGTACTTTTTTTAAGTGCAGCAATGAACTTTCGAATTCCAAATACCAAAGAGTAAATAAGTAAGTTAATCCAGACCTGAATGTTAGTTATCAGGAGCAGTTTTAGACTCTAACCCAACCAACTTATATGATCAAACTCCCTGTTAAAACAACAATCACTTGCTGAGCTTGAATATACTTTTTTAATGTGGGGATGTAGGGAACGCGAGAAAAGGCCTATGTTTTTGCAGTTTTTTTATAACAAAACTTTTTTGGCTAAAATAAATAAAATATTGTTCCAGTTGACATGGTGATATCAACAGCTGTAAAGTTTTCATTAAATTCCAGGACACCCTGGACAGATATTCAAGAAATGTTAATGTCACCATATGAATAAAATTAAACTCTCTGTTTGTATTGAAGCAATATTTGATTTATTTTGACAAAAAAAAATTTCTATAAAAAAACAGCAAACGCACCTACCTTTTCTTGCGTTTCCTATACCTCCACCTTAAAAACTTTGTCGTGTTACCGTTTTCAGAACAAACAAACAAGCTAAAATAGTGTATTTGACCAGATTTTATAACATGGGTCGGTTGATCTGAGCACGGTCGCTTATAATACGGAACCCTTAAAACACATTCGTGGTACTAAAACAAATAACTTACACCTCTTGTTTATTATTATTCCCACTTTCTTTTTTCTACGTGACTTGTTTTCTGTTTTCCTATAATCTTTGTTAGCTCTCCCCCTCTTGACAAAACTTTCCTTATATCAAACTTTTGTCCTGTCAGGCCTACACTACTTAAAAGAGGGGTTCTAAGTTTGATCCTGACTCCTCTCCCAGCCTCCCACCCCCTATGCTTTGCCGGCAAGTGTTGCACAACTTCTCAAGAGGTCGAATAAGGTTCACGGAGGGAAGAGCGACTAAACCATATTACCACTTGTTTCATCAACGTTTTCTAATATCAGACACAATCATAATTAGTTAAGTGGGCTATGTATCCGTTTATTGCCGGTAAATAAACTTACACTTCTATGGGTTTAAGGCGCTTATGACATCATATATTTTTATTCTAAACTTCAATTTAAGGCTGAACAATATCAATATATACATATATACAAATTTTTGAGATCTCCAAATATAAAAGATAAGTATATATATATATACTTTTTTTCCATTTAGCATACTATACTAATAATGACAAAGCAAGGGTTGGCAATCTTTTAGTAGTATTGTGCCGAAGTAATATTACAAAGTCCCTCAGCGTGTCAACAAACCTAAGCCCACCCAAATCCTTTATATTTGTATACTAGTTAAGTGATACAGATATTAAAACAAATTTAAGTTGATTTTGTAAAATCTAAATGTATGTTTCTAAATCAAATACATTAAATAAATGTTGTTTCTTTAATATTTAATATAAATCAGAATAAATACTAAAGTTAAAAATTTTGTTTGTAAAATTTAAGTTCTGAAGAAATTATTTTGAAATTTTGAAATAAAACTATTGAATCGTTGAAATATAAAACACGTTTTTACAATTACTACTCACATCAATGGTTTTAGTTAAAAATAAAGGTTTTATATTATTTTCATTCAAGTCATTCAGCGTGCCGTTGAAAATCGTTCCGCGTGCCAATATTTCTACGCGTGCCGTAGGTTGCCTACCCCTGTTATAAGACTTATTTGAACATTTTAACCATATACTTGGGGCATATGTTGCATGTTTTAAGAATTTCCTGAAATATTATTTTTAATCACAAGAAAAAAAATTACATTTCATATTTTTAAAATATTAAAAATTAATAATTTGTAGATTTTTTCCCTCACTGACTAGCTGAATCCTTTGTTAATATCAAAAATATTTAAAACATATTATATAATATTTAAACTGTTTATACAGAATTTTTAGGCAGTTTAAGTTCATGAACAGTGTAATTAAAATATTTTAACGAATATTTTGAATATTTAGAGCCCTTCGTTAATTTTTGCTTGCAAATTTAACTATTTTATTAGGTCATAAAAATCTGGGTTTTAATAATAACTAAAATTTTACGTAATATTAATAAACAGAGTTGTACTTATTGTCAAGAAATGGTAGATTAATAATTCAGCCCATTAAAAAAAATGGATTAATATATTGTTTTCCCGTTTTGAAAAAAAATTCATGTGTTTTTTAAGCAATCGTCTCTTTTATACGACGCTGAAAGTAAATGAATTGGGTTTGCTTACATTTCCAAAAACTTCTTTAATATTAATTTAAATATTTGTAGAAACTCCTTTGAACTGTGTATTTGACTAAGTTACGATGTTCACAGGTCAATATTGACGAAACTTCTTAAATTAGTAATTTTAAAGGATGTTTTTCATATGAATAGAGCTCCCGGAAACATTTCAATTGAACAGCTTATTCGAGATGGATTTTAATTTCTCTATGTCCTCAAATAGAGGAATAATTGTGATAGTAAAAATAATATAATAATTTAAGATTATGATAATCATCGACTCCCTAAACCCGAAAAAGTGTTTTGTGCCATGTAATCTGTGTGTTTGTATCTTCGCCTAGATTCGAAACTATTTTATTGATCGGGCTAAAATTTGGTATCTATGCTTTTTATAAGACTCTCCAGAGGAATTTTTGAAATTAGATATTTAACCATAAAATTAACAGTAGTTTATTTTAGGCGGAAAAGAGAAAAAAATCGATTTTATCAAAATTGGCTCAAACAATTAAAATTAAAATTAGTATTTAGGGATTGTAAAAAACCAATGTTTGATTATGGTAATTAGTTACAGGTACCCTCCTTTAATCCTGAAAGGTAGCCATTTTATCTTCCTTTGTTCCACTATTGTTTATGATATATAGGGCTTTTTTTTTATCGTTTGCCATCAGGTTTTTTGGTTAGACACTACTGGTTCTATACTGGCAGTGGCGGATATGAGTGATCGTATTCTGAGGTTACTTCACCCCGATGAGAGGATGTGATGATGATGATGATTATTATTATTATGTAAGACCAATATAATTCTTAAACCTAATTTAAGCTTAGTTAACTAGACTATGGTGACAATAAGCACAATTTACCCTTTGGGAAAAATACCTATAGTAACACCAGGAATCGAACCCGGCCCCTCAAAATTAGAAACCAGGAATTATGACCACTATACTAGTTATCTGAGTGTAAATGGATTGTATAGTTCAATCTTTACAGGAAGAATCTTATCTAATAGTCATAAAGATTACAAGATCTACCTTCACATATTCATACTTCTTGTCCTTAGATCTGCGGCTGTTACTTTTGATAACTAATATCAATGCCTATAAAATAACACTAATAAAATAATAAAACGTTATAAATTTAGGTTGCTAAAAAATAAGTATTTTCTGAAAGGTACCTACTGTAAGTTATTATGCGTGGCTAGTATTCGAAAAATCCGTTTGTGCTAATATTTATTACATTTTCTTGAAATACAATCAACCAATCATATATTATATCCATTAAAAACTACTATTTTGGGAATAAAGACAAAACAGGTCTAGAAATACCCTTTATCTCTCCCAAAAATTAATACTTGTGCATCCATATTTTCACCTGTTCAAGAGCATCTCTGAGGAATTTTATAAAGTACTTCCCTTTCCTTCCAAAATGTCACAACCTCCCGTTTCTGGCACGTGAATACATAAAAACATGGCTCACAGAGAAAATAGCTATGAAGATAAGAAGATTCGAAACGTTACGAGGAAAATGCCTTAGGGTTTGTAAGGAAATATAAACATTTTATTATTTACGTATGGAAAAAAAAGACGCCGTTACACTCCCCTCAAAAACTCAAGTACGTTATTTGCATATTCATTTGTTTATCCCCTAGGATAGGAGGCTTATACATCTCTGTCAGATTTTAATCTTCTTCATTTTTCTTCTTGGAAGGTGAACCAGGGTTGGTCCCTGGTTAGAATACTTATTTATTTGGTGCCCGATTCGGTGGCTGCTTGGTCTAAGACAGGCATGTCAAACTCGTGGACCTATCCATGATTTGGTTCGGCCCGCGGACCTTAAGATAAGTTAATATGAGTGGAAGAGGCTACATAATGATAAGTTACATACACTGTATACATCATAAGACATTGTTAGTATAATAAAATATCCAGGCTACGGTGAGCAGGACATGCAGCTCGAATGGGAGATTCTAGAACCTTGTTCAAGGTATTGACTGTCAAACCCTATGGGAAGAGACCATTGGGAAGACTTAGACGCAGATGAGAGGATAACATTAGAATGGATCTGAAAGAGATATGGTATAATGAGGGAGACTGGATAGAGCTAACTAAAGATATGGATAGGCTAAAATGAGGTGGACTGGATAGAACTAGCTTAAAATATGGATAGGGTGTAATGAGGTGGACTGGATAGAACTAGCTTAAGATATGGACAGGGTGTAATGGGGTGGGCTGAATAGAACTAGCTCAAGATATGGATTTGGTGTAATGAGGTGGACTGGATAGAACTAGCTTAAAATATGGATAGGCTATAATGAGCTGGACTGGACATAACTAGCTTAAGATATGTATAGGGTGTAGTGAGGTGGTCTATATATAGCTCAAGTTAAAGATAGATGGCGTACTTATGTAAGTGTGGTAATGAACTTTCGAGTTACTAATGCCATTGAGAAAATAAGTAAGTAATGTGATATTTGGCAATCGGCATAATTTGGAGAAATTTGTCATGCGAGGCCTCTGTACCATGGAACAGTTCCCAAAATAAGTTGAATTTGCACACCAAATATTGGCAGTGCATAATTATGTTAGCGGTTATTTTCTCACATTAAATAAAACTAAACACCCTAGGGTATCGGAAAGTAGGAAAAAGAGCCGTGGAAGGATTAACAGACACTACGTGAATTTCATATAATATTTATATTTAGTGAGCTAAAATGTGTCTTTCGTAACAAACATGGCTTTCAAACCCGACGATAATCTGCTACGGAAGTTTGATTGTTTCACCGGAAGGCCGCCAGGAGCAGCTAGAATCGCTCGCCTGATATGGGAAACTATTTAATTATTTTTATTTACTTAAGGGATTTTTATCTATAAATGTGATTATTGTAATAATAATGACTATGAGTTTTAAATATTTTAAGTTTTAATATTATTACAAACGTAACTAACAGGTCCGAGCGTTGTATCAAGGAGCTTTGGATGAGATCGGGATGGTCTTGTATTATTATTATTATTATTATTATTATGGTTTATTGGCCCATCGACACAGTGAGGTCATTAGGGCCATGGTCTTGTAATTTCCAATGTATTCATTATAGCCTGAATGAAACATCGACTATCTAATAGGAATTGAATTTGGTCAGTTCTGTTGACATTAATTTCTGTTTATTTACGATATATCTCGTTCTGTAAATGCAAAAATATTGTAGTATGATTTGTTATATTTAAGATAATGTTAAAGAACCTTTCAGAACTTATAAATGTAAATTTATAGGTAGGTTAGTGAATATTACTGTAAAAAGATTTGTTATATTTAATATATTTAAAGAACTCTTTGGCATTTATAAACATAGCCTAAATTAATAAGTTGGTTAACGAATATTATGTATATGACTATCTGGATTGAGGAAGACAATACAAGAATGCAATTTGGGGACTCAACTTGAAAAAAATCTATCTAAGGCAATTGGCCCTTTTCATTTGGCGTGGAAATGCAGAGCCATGGGAACAAACGGTTATCTTCAAGAATTTTTATTGTTTTGCAATTTTCTTTTCGGAAACGGTTTGTTCAAGAATAGAAGCATGTTGATTATGTTATACTTTTTATACACACACAAACAACACTTCTATTATTTTAACAGTGATCAAACATCAATAATTTTTACATTTTTCAATAGAAAACTGCCGGTTGCATAACAAAAAATAAGAAAATGTAACATCTAATAAACATTGATACATTATCTTAGAAGAGGTGTTGAAAATATTACTATATAACATTTCACTCGTTCTCGAGAAAACGGATATTTCCAAACGTATGATTTTTCCGCAAGATCTGTCCGGTAGCTAGCGCCATCTACGTTTTCCGTGGCCCATCTGTTCTTGTTGGCGCGGAAAGATACTTTGGTCGGTTGTGAAGCCACGCCCCGCCTTTCATCCTTCCGTCCACCATCCCACAAAATAGGTTTTAGACTTGCATTCTACAGGGTCAAGGGCCTTAAGAATAGTGTATTAATAATTCGGGAAGTGAAAAGTCATGTAAAACCCGGTATATTCTTTAGTTCAGAAATAGAAACACCAACGTTGAATAAGGACATGTTTCAAAACGTCGTAATTGTATTTTCTTTAGTGAACCTGCCACGGTATCAAGTACATAATCAACAGTTTCGGTAAGCAGTTGTTGTTTGCTAAGTTTCAACCATTACGGCAGAATCTAAACGAAGATTTATTATTTTAACTTATCAACTTTTGTGGAGGGAGGATAACTTCGCATTCATGTATGACTAAAGAATGAATCTCGGTGAACATTTATTCATTATTGAAGCTTAAATCTAAAGGGGTAAGCCACCCCATAGTTAATAAACTTTCTGTAAATGAACACAAAGTAATTCATGTGGAATTTTATAAGCGTCACTTTTGGATCCATCTTGGAGACTGCACATGAATTTGTCTAAATAATACTTAACTTGTTTTCGAAAGACTTTAATTCACCCCATTTACCTGAAATTAATCTAAATTTATTTAAATAACCAACTTGTATTTATATATTCTTAAGTAAACTCTACTATCCATCGTCATGGAGACTATCCTTAAAATATGTATAGGAACCATTGTTTAGTTTATAAGAGGGCGCATCTCATTATTTCGTGCACTGAATTTTATTGTTGTATTATGTCTTAATTTACTCTCTTTAGTTGCGAATGTATAATAGCCAAGTTCCAATCATTCAATAAGAGTGGCACAATAACAGGCCACAAACTTCACAGAAGGTCTGAGTACTTATTGTATTTATCAATCTCCGATTGTGTGCACCTATGCTACCTCCCACTTAGATAGGTCCTGTGCCACCTGATGGTCCCGAGGTCAGTGATCGTGTCTACCGATGTTCACCGTGTAGGGTAATCACTTTGGACGACGTCTTACATAACATAAATTTAATCTCTTTACGCCCTGGTAGCGGTCCACTCTAGGATAGGGTGTATGGTAGGGTGCTTACACTCTATATAATTTAAAAAAAACATTTATTTATTAAAAACTTGGGGTACTTGAGTTTAGTGTTAATGAACGAGAGGGTACGAAACTAAAAGGATGAAGACTATTAACATCTACTGTAGAATTCCGGTAGAAAATTATTTTATAATATCTTTAGTAAAATAAGATTAACATTGATAGCATTTTACTATAAAAATACTGTTAATATTTAGGTATTATTACTTTATATTAATTTACAGCTACTTAATTACTGACGTATGAATATACTACAATATATTTAGTAACGCTTGTAACTATCCTTACCAGAATTCTACTAGTACAATTATCACAGGAAGAGCCAAGTTACTATATCCACTTTCACGTATTCATACGTCAAGTCGTATTATATGTAGTTGTCACTTTTAATAAATAATATCAAAACCAATTAATAATACAGTAAATAAATTTTATCTGCAAAATAAAAGTTGGTATATTATATAAAAAAAAGCCCTTCCTATGAAATTGGACTGTATATTTATTTAACGAATAAATTAGAATTGGTAAATCTATTTTTTTCTGGTAGACCAGCCAACTACGCGGCCAAGTGTGTTTACAGAAAGAAATGAACCTGGTCTCCAACACCTTCCACTCTAGCGCACATCGGCTTACTACGGTGTAATAGAGGCTTGTGGGGGTGAGAGAGACGTATCATGTTTCCTGCTGAAGGGATGAATGACGGTTGCAAGGGTAAGAGGGACGCAGGGCGTCTCTTCGATTGCCTCAAGATTGATGCTATCGGAATAAGGCTGGCTTCCACGGCTCTTTTTTTTTTCTCCTCCTATCGGTGGTGGGTGAGTTTTGTAAAAGGATGGGGTGTGGGTGGGAAGGGATTTTTGGACTACCCTTTCTAATGGGGGATTCCCTTTCTCTCTAAGAGGGATGAGAAGAGTGCTAATGTTGAATCTCTTTCCGACGTTCCTTCAACCCCAACCCCCCACCCCGTTATCCCCTCACTCTTAGCTTCTTCATCATCTTTCATCATCACATGCCACGAGACTTTCAGTGTAAAGAGGTTTTGTGGTTGAACCAAGGGCTGGAGGGAAAAAAATTTCGGTACTAGGAGGGTTATGTATAGTTTAATTTTGGTTCGTTAATTTTAAAACAACCCACTTTGGTGGCAAGGCGTCACTATCGCAATAGACTAGACTTCCGATGACGAGGAGATTGGGGTTAGAATCCCGCTTGGTTGTACTAAAGGTGTTTTTTCCTAAACGATTTTTCACCCTCACTACACGCATGCGGGTACACTTAATCAAAATTAAATCGTCTTTATACCTAACAAATTAGCGTAATTAGTACATGGGCTTATGACTTGAACGGGTAGTAAGACGTGGTGCTAAATAAAAAAAACATATCAAGAATCGCATCGTTTGAAGCTTCTCTCTCCTGTGAGACTGGATTTAAGGAAAAGGGGGAGATTGAGGTTCAAATCGCAAGCTGGTATAGTGAAGATGGTTTTACTAAATGGTTTCTTACACTCGCAAATACGCAAATGCATGTATATTCATTATAAAATACTACCTTTCTCATCCCTATTCCCATTAGCATACTTAATGTATGCTTATAGCCCGAATAGGTACAAACACGCTATGGGGAAAAAATCATTTTAAACATATTGTTTAAGCCTGGACTAATATTTGTTTCTTTTATTTATATGTATATATGGGAATTTTATTATATTCGTTTCTTAAATAATTAGTGAAAATTAACGCACTTTGATCAATTTTGTTTCCATATCTTATTATTTTCCGAATTTACACATTCTAATTAAGCTAGTGTGGTAAAAATGTGGACGGTACGACTTAGGAAAAATGTACCCACATTTGTTTGTTTACGAGGGAAACCATTTAGGGGAAACACTCTCAATTCACCCGATTGAGATTCAAGCCCCGACTCCTCAATTACCAGCATACTAAACTAGATTAGTGGTGATCCATAAACCACGTAACGTAACGCTGATGAAAGAGGGTGTGGGGGGAAGCTCTAATGTATATATGGTGTCACATGTAGGGAGGATGATGGGTACATCATGGTGTTACGTAACACAGATCTTATACCTACATTATAATGTTGAAATAAAAATAATAAAGGATAATATAAAATTATTTGAAATTATTTATATTCAAAATTTAAAATTGATTCAGCTCAGTATTAATATAGAGTCTCTCTTTTAATGTCACAAAAAATTATCTTTGAAATAATAACATTCACTCTTGATGTGTAAAGTTACGTAACACAGGTTGAAGAGGGCAGGAGGTCAAGCTAAATGTACAATTGGTGTTGCATGAAGGGAAAGAGGGGTCCAAAAAGGCAAGAAAAAAAAAAGGGTTACGTTGTTTATGGATGAACCCTTTGACAGACACATACATGGTCCATGTGCCCACTGATGCGAGCATCATACAGGCTAGATAACAAACTACACGGCATCAAACAGAAATCGAGCTATACCAACCGAGCTGCCGCCGTCTGCTCGCGAAGATAGCGGCAAATTTGTAGGTAGAAGGTTTCATGTAGTTAGTACAGTGAGCTTTTCCACCGTTAGTCTCAGTTTTATAGACCGGAGCTGCTAGTTTTACGTTCAAGTTGCCTCTTATTTTACCTCATGAGGCTGAGTTTGACTCCCTTCCAGACCCACTGCTTCACATGAAAATCTGGTAGCACCAATGGTCGAACCCGGGACCTCTGGATCTGTTTTCAAGAGCTACTAGACCAAAAATGCGGTCCATGGGTCTAGAAAATTAAAATGAGTTTTTAAAAAAGGTCAATATTCTATACTATGAACATTACTTAGCTATAAATGCTCTTTTAGATAGCATCTACAGCAGATAATTTTGGTGTATACTATAATAATATTATTTTTATTTATCTCTGCTTCAAACACGAATCTACTTCTGATATGGCTATATTATACATCCATACGAATGGTCACCCTTGCATTGTTTATTTTTTATTTGAACAAACGAAACCTTTTAATCCTTTTTATGATAATGAATGTTTGTGTGCATGTGTAGTGCGTCCATATTTACGGCTATTTTTCAATAATCGGATTAGTCCGAGGTCAGTCAATGTTGGTTTACAGCCTGGACATAAAAAACAAGGATTATAGACAAAACCTCCGATTCCAGAGGCTTCACCTGGTGTCGCGGTTGAATGGGGGAAGGAAATACACCCTCCCGTTGTCCTCTTGTCATCAATTCCTGACGCCTGAACATGCCACGGACAAATAGAGAATCAGAACAATTGTTCTAACAGTTGTTTTAAGTATGCTCAAAAATACAACATTTTGTACTTTCTCTCAACCCCCCGAAGAGATAAGTATTGTGATCGGTGAAAAAAATCGGACTCGAGATTTTGATAAAATGTTGACGTTTCATGCATGATCCATTGAAAACGAAAAAGTGTTAGCCAACTACGCCACCGAGGTGGGTGATGTATATTTGTATGAATATAACTATAATTATATACTATGATAGCACACACATAGGTATATTTAATTGTATATGTATATTTTGTATATATATATATATACACACGATTAATGTGTGTGAACATATGTATGTATTGTGTATGTATACATATGTGTATGTACATATTTACTGTATGTATGTCTGTATTCAGTAAACGTATACATGTTTGTCTTGATGGACCTACTATGTTTTAATACAATTTATTCAGTGTATTAAATTATATTCTATGTATTTTATAAAATGCTTGTATGTGAATGAGCTTTATGACTTTTTTTTGTTCAATTATAATAGTATATAAAAAGGAGTTAACGTATTACGTTTTCAAATTAATTCTATAATGTTAGCCTCATCAATTTAAATATACCAATACTTTTGATATATAATCCTTTAAAAAATAATTTAATTAACGCGACCCGGGTCTTCCAAAAATATTTGTCACAATTTATCGCTTACGATGCAGGAATAAAAGACACAGTACAATTTAACCGCTTTGGTGGCCGCGTGGTCTAACGCGCTACTCTCGTGTTAGACTAGACTGCCAAATACGGGGAAATCGAGGTTCGATTCCGAGCAGGTGCACCTAGGGTGGTTTTCCTAAATGGTTTTCCACTTTCCGCCCACGCAAATACAGGTGCACTTACTTTCAATTCAATCTTCCTAGTAACTAAATCATTAGATTAACTAATACATAGGCGTATAAACCAAACGGGTAGTAAGACGTGGTGCTAAAAAGAAAAAAAGTACAATAATTTTTATTATTAGGGTGGTTTTCCTAAATGGTTTTCCACTTTCCGCCCACGCAAATGCAGGTGCACTTATTTTCAATTCAATCTTCCTAGTAACTAAATCATTAGTTTAACTAATACCTAGGCGTATAAACCAAACGGGTAGTAAGACGTGGTGCTAAAAAGAAAAAAATTACAATAATTTTTATTATTGTATTGTTTATATCAACGAATATAGTTCCCTCTTTATTCCCACAAATGGGGCGTCCCTTACACCCTATATCCAAGATGAAATTTCAACCCTAGAACAAAATGTTTTGTGTGTGTGCGGAGGTGTGTTGGCAGGGAAGAGAGAGGGGTAAATAAACTTTGAGCTCGGCGTCTGCTTTATGACAAAGCCCGCTGCCAATATTAGACACCAGTAACAACCTCCGCCATATTTCCTGTCTCTCTCAGTTGCCAGTTGCCGTTGCAATCCTGGCGACTCAAGGAACTAGTCCACCATTATTGTGGACAGAGAAAGAGATACAGATATATCGTTCAAACACGGCACTGTTTGCGGCAAGAGCGTTGGTACATTCTCATTGACGAGATTACAAAACAACGTGGCCCGCCACACTTAAGTTTGGTACCGATTCTCCAACCTAATTCTAGTACAAAGCCAACCAGACACGACTTTTCTTGATTTATCGTACAATCTCCCTTCACTCAAATACGGGTATGTTTTCTCTAACACCCGAATCACGATCAACTTAACGTTCACTTAATTTAAAGAAACTAGTGTGTGATCAGGATTCACGTAACTTAACGTAACGTATCAGTTCGAGCAAAACACAGACAGTAGAATTGGATTGATTGAAAACATATTATTCACTAAAATGAAACTCAGACATTTAGGACTGATTAGGCTGCCAGCAGTGGCAGCTTACTGGAGATACAAAATCAACTGTAACAAGAGGCTACAACGTTTTAAGGTTCGCGAGACACGGGAAAACACTAATGAAGTAGTCGTCTGCATACCATAAGGTACAAACAAATGACGTTCTAAACAGCCATTTTGACGCTACTTGCAACATGATTGGTTAGCTAGAACACGTGGTACTTTTCGCTTAACGTTCACTTAACGTGAAAGTTCTCCTCTGGACAACTCTTAAGAGGATTGCCCCATTCAGCGGGTGAAAAAAATTAGGTTATGAGCCTATCAAAAAAACTACTGAATTTGTTGGAGAAAGGCTAAATTTAGAGCCCTTTTTCTTCAAGTCTAATCTCTCATAGATCCATAAATATACTTAAAAAGTCCTTTATAATGAGGTTATGCCATATTTTCACACGTTTCTTTAAAATAATAAAACTCAAAGGTTTATAGGATTGTTGTGATAGTCGTGAACGTCGAACTCGAGATTTTTTTATAAATGTCGACGTTTCATGATCCCCAGAAACTGAAAATGTGGTTTTTGGGTTGTCTGTCTGTTAACTTTATTTTGTCAAGAACCATATTTTAAAATAAATTAGGATTAAATATTTCGTTTGCGTTCAACGTCTGCGCGGCAATTTCTCACTCCTTAAGTTAAGTGAACGTTAAGTTAGCTGCGTCGTGATGGCCTCTATTTTAAAATATAGGGATAACCTTTATGTTACGTTACGTGAAAATTTAATCAATGTTCAGTTGATTGTGATACAGACATAAATATCTACCTTACTTCATTAGTTTGGATATACGATGCTATTCTGGAAGGACGGTGAAATTTTGATCATGGGAAAAATTTTGTTTAGAGAATCTTCATAGTCCTCCTTGGAGATCGTAGTGGGGATCCTGTCCTGGGAATGTATGTGTCTTAATGATCTGTTATACATTTGGTGTAAAACTGTTTATAGAATAATTAAAAAAAGTAAATTACATTAGAATAAATTCATATGACTAATTAACTACCACTTAATAAATTCACCCTTCAGTTTTTGGGCAATTTTTTTTTAAACTAACAATATGATGATGATTTTAAAAATGGTGTCTGACACTTTAGCTCAGTCGGTAACGTGTCTGTCTACTGGGCTAAGAGCACCAGGCTAGATTCTTGGCATGGCTGAAAATTCATCATTGGTTAAATGTGGGTTTCCCCTTTCACGGTGATGAATCAACGGCTGGGGGACTGGATGTTGTGTCTGTTCTAGAAGTTAATACATAAGTCATATGCTGATAAAATCAGTCCATTCAGAAAGTGAAAGATTAAAACCTCAAATAAATAAAATGAATTTATTTGACACGCCCTATAATTTCACATGAAAATGAACTTGTATAGTCTTCCTACTTGACCACTTATTTTGTGTCATTCTACAAATAAACCGAAACTTAAAGTGCAATCAGAAGTTAAAATATTCCTAAGTTAAGGTAGGGTGGAAGGAGATGCGGGAAAAAGCCAGTGTTTTTGCAATTTTTATGGCAAAACATTTTGTTGGCCAAAATAAATAAAATATTGCTCCAATAGAAACATACAATTAAATTTTCTTCGCTTGGTGATCTCGAAATTTCTTGAATATCTGCCAAGGTTGTCCTGGAATTTAATGAAAAACTTTTTAAATGAGGATAAAAATTGTCATCTTATCTAAGTTCATGACATATTTTCAAAAGCTGTTGATATTACCATTTGAAGAAAAATGATGCTTTATATTTGTACTGGAGCAATATTTGATTTATTGGCGCCAATATCCCCATCCGGCTTGCCTTAAGTGTGTTTGAAATAGTCTCAAAACTTAGTCTCATTGAGATTATAAATGTAACTGTGTTGGATTAGTGTATATTAATTAAAAACATATAATATTAGACCAATCAATATAAATTGTTTCATTTAATTCATAAATTAGATGAATATAAAAGCAATTATTAAAGCAAAACCAACTTTTATTAAAATTACCTACCGTTATTTAATGTTACGCAAATTTTTCAAAAATTAGTTTTTTCCCCGCTGTATGGATTGTATATCAATTAAAATAATTATATTAAAAAATTGTTGTTTTGCTCTGTTTCAAAACCCCTAACCTTTCAGAACCACTGACCTTTCAAACCAATACAAATAATAAGTTGCAAGTATATTCAGGAATAACTCAACTGTTTTTTGTCTATATTCATTTTTAAAGTTTTATATAATTATTTATTAATTTCCTTAAATTAGTGTAAACCCATTTTCCAACACGTTGAAGAAATACTATCCCATCAACTCTTTTAGTAAATTAAACTGTAGTTTTATTAAATTTGTTAATATTATGGAGAAGTATCTTTGGAACTAAATATGTTTTTAAAACTAAGTATGTTTTTGAAATGAATTATATATTTAAAATATTTTTAAAATTAAATAGGCCTATGTTTAGATTTATTCACGAATTCCCATTAATTAAAATGCAAACTTAATATAACGCTAATACTTTTTTCCCCTTTGATCGGATTAAAATATATAAATTCAAATTTAATCCATGTATATGTAATTTTTGGATAAATTGTATCATTTTCGTAAATGTGAGTAGTAATCTTTATTAAAAAAAGAGCTTGTTAATATGAATACAGGATGTACAAGTTGATTTGTTTATAAATTTAGGACGTTGCTAACCTGTGACGTAATGGTAAGTCAAGATAAGATTTTCCAGGTTAGTGTACTTAAATTTAATTCGGTAACTATTAAAGAGAAAACATTGAAATAAACACCATAAATTATTCTAAAATAGTCATACATTACATAAAAAACATTTTTTATATTCACATAGTAACTTAAAAACATATATTTAATTTAAATAGTTTACAACTTTCGATATTTGGTTTATTCGCGAAAATGGCGTGTAGGAATCTTCTTATAGAGATTGTAGATAATAAACGTCCGTTGAAGCCTATGTCTAAATATAATATAAAACATGAAAAAGGTAATTTTTAAATGCAAGTCAATCTTCTTCAGGCGGAAATGGTAAAGTGAGTGTCCATACTCGTCAGTGGAAGGGGGAAAGTGTTATCATCAGCTAAACTAGAGGCTTCGCGGGATGAACTACTAATGCATTTTTAATTTGTTTCAGGTATTTAACGTGCACTTTCTGAACCTATTGATAATATCAGAACAAGACTTATAAACTAACTTGAATTTAAAACAAACACAACAGCCAAACCCTGACCGTAAATTCATCACTGTGAAAGGGCAAATCCACATTTCATCAATGATCAATTTTTCGACCATGTCGGGAATAGATCCCGGGACTCTTAGCTCAGTAGGCAAACACGCTACCGGCTGAGCTAAAGTGTTAGACAACTAATGTTCTTCCCTCTCTTTCTATTTCGTGCATTGGCGTCTAAGTTTGATAGTGGTTATAGTGACCAGGGGCGTAAATTCAAGATGCAGCCCGCTCCACAAAATAGCTTCAAATTCACCAAGTGCAGGCTACGTCGTTGAGCAAATTGAAAGCACTTATTGGTATTAAGTTATGATTCCCGAACTAAGAGAATGAAGCGCTTCATTTGACGAGTCAGATGGTGTGAAGTGTGGTAGATTCGGAAGAACTAGAGGGAGGAGTTCTCATACTAAGATTATGTTGACGGGGATGAACCCCCCCCNCCCCCCGACCTCCACCCTCCCTCGGATCACATTTCTGCCAGTATAATCTCGTGAAGCGTATAACTTAGTTGGACCTTTATCTTCAGCGATGCGAAGATAGTGTTGTACTCTAGGAAGGAAAGTTGGGGCAGTAAAGTTGGAGCAAGCGTTCTCTCTGAGCCCGCTAGAAGACGACAGATCGATAGTAGAGGGGGGGTTGGAGTGTTGAACTTAAAGTCTGGATTACATGATCGGGGACACAACAAAAGACAGTCTCTTAACAACGTTTTGAAACTTTAGTAGAAACTTCCATTTGCTATTTGAAAGTCAAAATAATCTATAATTTTATTTTCATGTGATAAAGATTTAAACTCTACTAGATTATGTAGAGTGACAATATAAATAGCTACAGTAAATACTTGGAATCCTAATACACCTCCAGAATACTTAAAATCATTTCCTAAAAGATAAATGCAATAACTCTCGGCTCAGACTACTGCTATAACCCCAGAATACTCGAGAGCTTTACCATACTTAATTGCAAGAACTTGAATGTTTCATGCTGGATTCCTCCTAAACTAGGCGATAAATTGGAACAAATGAGGGGCCTTAACAATGATAATTTATTGTTGCACAGATTTAAACCAGGGTGTTTATTTATAACCATAATATGTATAGTGTTATTTAACTTTTTATGCAGACAAAAATATATATTTTTCTTATTGTTTGCTCTAAAAGGAAGTGAGAATGAGATTATCACCAAATCACATTTTGAGTTAGCTTTTGATCCCCTACCACTTCCCAAAGTTTGGTTGTTTAACCAGGAATAACCTATAGAATAATCAAATGAATGTAATGACTAAACTACCATAATTATTTTGTCCCTACCATCATCGGTAAATACGAAAGTGTCTTATGGTTAAATATAAAAATAAATTTTAAACAAGTTATATAGTATATTCACTCATAGTATCAGTCACAGACCTAATAAGTTCATTGAACAAAGGGTTAGATAACCTGATTTCCACCATTATGAAATCATAAGCACTAAGTAAGCCGTAGCATGGCCTTACAGTTTAGGGTGTCAAGACATTTCACTAGTATTTAACATTATGTCTTAAGAACATAGAGAAAGAAGTCAAAAACACTGACATACGAAATCATGTCATATGGACCTAGAAAAACAAGTCAGAAACTCTGACAAACAAAACTATGTCATATGGACATAAAAAAGAGTAAGAATTCTAACAATCAAAACTATTCATTAGGAGCATATAAAAACATGTCATAGTAAAAAAAAACTGCGGTATTCCAGAAATTCGAAAGAATTTGAAACGAAAGTATTTCGAATATACATATGAAAACACCCGTTTCGGTGATCACATGCTCTAATGCGTCACACTCGTAATAGACTGGACTTCCAATCACGAGGAGATCGGGGTTTTAATCCCGGTCGGGTGTACTGAGGATGGTTTTCCACTCTACCTCCGCGATAATGCGGTAACACTTCCTTTAAATTCAACCTTACCCATACTTAACCCACTAGCGTAATTAGTACCTAATATGCGTATAGCCCCAACTTGCAGTAAGACGCGGTGCTAAAATAAATGTTGAGAGCTGAAAGTGGACCAAAATGTAGAACAAAGTGTACATAATGATTACGAGGCACAGCTAAAGAAAGTCATAGTTGCAACAAGGAATATGACGGCCACCTAGCTTGAACAATTCTTCTGATCTGTGAACATGCAAATTCCAGGTAGTGACCCCAGACACAGAGTACATCCAGAAACAAACTGACTCAGTAAAAGTTCAGTTGTATCTGCTACTTCAACAGAGTATGTATTTAGGATATCTTAACAATAATAATAGGAATAAGGTATTTTATCCATATAAATGTTTTTATATTCAACGCTTAGTTTAAGTAATTAATTGTATAAGCCATCTCATGTCATAAATCAGTCAGTTATAGAATAGTACATCTCTCACGTACTTATTTGAATGTGTACGTTCTCCCATTCTCAATGAACTGGCGACCGGTCATAACATAAATAGCTTTATTTACACATTTGAATCTACTTTATATTAAATATTTGGAATGAGCTTTCAGCCACGGCAACCCGATGCGGTAAACATGTCTTGTTAGAGAGTAAGGTACGCTTGTATTTTCCCAGATAGGGTTAGTAATCCGACTCCAGAGATTCTAGCTACATTTGGGGTGAGTGGTTTTGGAGGAAGTGGTAGTTCTTGGGGCGGCGGGAGGGGGGGGGGGGAGGGGGG
>CABFWB010000199.1:124707-138786 GCA_902151455.1 Timema bartmani
GAGAATTTTATAAAGCGCACAAAGAGAGCGGTGCTTTCTATTCACTTCTGATGCCATAGAAGACTTTTTTTTTTTTTTAAGTTGAGATTGTATCGTCGCTTCTCTTATCTAATAGAGGAAGTGACGAATACATTTACAACCTTATCAAATTAAGGTTTGGGAAGTATTAATCATAAGAGAAATATACAAGTTTAACAAATAAGTTTATTTAAATCCAAACAATTTAATAGAATTACATAAGGTTCAAATAGATCCTAGATTAAACAGTCCTTTGTTATTTAAGAGAAATTAAATCAGTTACCATAGATGTATACATTCCCAATAGGGCAGAATTAAAGTAAACAACTAGGAAACTAGGAATCAACACAAGTAAGGTTGAGTCTATTGTTGAGTCTAATAACTCTACTAATTAGATCTAACTCACATTCTGCTATAAAGTTGCGTCTGCCTCAACACAGAGGCAATATTAATAGGAAGCAAATATTAATTTAAGGTTAAGCTCCAATACATAACAACTATCCAGCCTAGCGATTACTAGACTTAGACCTGAAAGGTATATACATGAATTATAGTTGAATAATAGTTAATGATATCAAATTATAGTAAGTCCTAGTTTAAAGAGTTATTACGATGGTAGTTAAATAAGCTAGGCAGCATGAGTTAACTCCATAGAGAATTACGAAACACAAATACTAATTTCCTAGAAGAGGAACTATCAGTTTACAAATAGTAAATGGTGAGCTACCAGGAGTCGAGATTGTTAGGATACTATGGCTAGTCTATTCCTAATTAGTACTTCCTGGGCAATCAACAGTATATTTATACTTACACACAATCTTGGATACACTATAACTAGTGCAAACAATAAACGTATTAACTAATATAAACGGTGCCTAAGGGGGACGGAGACTAAGCACTACCCCCGCGGGCCACTACTACGAATTAGTAGTGCTACCACAGGTTGCATACCGTAAAAAGTACACTAAGAGAAATAATAGGGAGTGGTATCAGTCACAGACTTAATTAGGTCAATGAACCAAGTGTTAGATAACCTAACTTCCACCATTATGAAATCCTAAGCACAAAGTAAGCAGTAGCATGGCTTTACAGTTTAGGGTGTCAAGACATTTTACTAGTATTTAACACTATGTTTTAAGAACATAGAAAAAGAAGTCAGAAACACTGACATATAAAAGCATGTGATATGGACCTAGATAAATATAGCATAAAGCCCATAATTCAAAACTACGCCATATGGTCCTAGAAAAAAAAGTCAGAAACTCTGACAAACAAAACTATGTCCATGGACATAAAAAAGAGTAAGAATTCTAACAATCAAAACTATGCATTAGGGGCATAGAGAAACATGTCAAAAACTCTGACAAACAAAATTATATCATATGAACATATAAAAAGAGTAAGAACTCTAACAATCCAAACTATGCCTTATAGACATAGAAAAACAAGTCAGAAACTCTGACACAAAAAATTATCTCTTATGAACATAGTTAAAAAAGAGTACTAAGATTCTAACGTAGGTTCTAACAATCCAATACTCATAGTCTCAGATGAGGCTTAAGCTGCGGTGAGGTGGAGAGACCGACGCCTTACACATCGTAGCCACCAGTTGCTTTTTCCGCGGATGTATATTTACGTCCAAGTTGTTCCTCCGTCGAATTGATACAATAGAATACAAAATGTGACTCCAGACTCCAGACTCATAAAGCATGCTCTAATGCACCCTGAAGGGGTGCACGGGAGCAAATTCCAACACGTACCGACCAATTGGTCACACCGTGTGGTTTTCGGATAATTAGCTGACGGGTTGTCGCATTTCGCGAAGTTAACTGAAACAAACAAAAAGCATATTATTAATTAATATTATTGGGGAAAATAAAAAATTTTGGGAACCGACTAAGAGGTTTTTAGAGTTACGTGCGGAGACACTACTCTATGGGGGGCTGTGTGAGAGCCTCCCAAACCACGTTTGTCACATCTTGCTTATCCGAGCAGGGCTTTGGGACGTCGGTGGCACCCTCCAGGGTCGATGACGTAATTCCCAAGCCCCTGGATAAGAGGATTGGTGGCACCGGGAAGTCNAATATATACTTTTAAACGTATAGTTTACTACATTATCAGTAAAGTAATACATTCAAATTAGTCACTATTATAATTATTAGCACCGCGTCTTACTACCCGTTCGGGTTATACGCATTTACGCTAATGTATAATGGTAGGGTGATGAAATGGAGGACCTACAGTTCAATGTGCAGTAATTTTTTTTATACTCTGAATATAACTTTAACACTTATTATTACAACCTGCAATGCTCAAGAATAAGAAAACCCGTGAAAGAATGCAGGCCACGAGTGCGGATTTTTACATGTTTGACTGCCTCAGTTAAATAAGGGCTTGCGTCATAAAACTTTGTATACGTAGAAGCATGTGGGCCTACACTACAAGTAAGTAGGGACCAACTATCTTTATTCACACATCAGTTAAGACTTTGTGAGTATTTTAGCTACTTAATATATTAAGATGTTTATATTTAATTACGAAATTTGTTATAATTGGACATTGGCCCTTCTTATCCCAATGCACATGGTATTAATGTTTCCTTGACTCAAGAAGGTCACAGAGATTAGCTTCACCTTCCACTGCCGCCTGGATTCCGATACAGCAGGTTAGCCAACGTTTGCAAAACGATACTAGCTTGTAAATGAGTAAGGATCATACTAACGGCACCTATTATTAATTAAGATAATTATTTGTAGAAGGAGAGGCTGTATTTAAAACGATGTACTTTTACTAGATTGTCGACTTGGGAGTCGTTAGAGCTCAATATCGTCGTAATTATTGAAACCAACCCAAATTTAAAAATATACGTAAAAAGAAGAATAAATTATTCATTAAATGATGTGTTATTAAAAACACTCTAGCTTAATTTTACAAATAAAATAAATAAATCTATTAATAATTTTTGTTTTCCCATTTAAAATACATTGAAATGGAAACATTTTAACGAAAATATTTCAATAACTATTTTTAGCATGGTTTGAAATTTCCATAAGAATTATGAAAGATGCCCAGATATGTTATTAAAATAAATTTAAAAAAATATGTTGAATCAATAAATATTTTTTTAATACTTTTTTTGTTTAGAACCGTGCATTTATGGGTAGCCTCAGCCTTAAAGTTAAGCTCCAATACATAACAACTATCCAGCCAAGCGATTACTAGACCTAGAACTGAAAGGTATATACATTAATTACAGTCGAATAATAGTTAATTATATCAAATTCTAGTAAGTCTTAGTTCAAAGAGAGTTCATAGAGAGTTACGAAATACAAAGACTAATTTCCTAGAAGAGGAACTATCGTTTTACAAATAGTAAATGGCGAGCTAACAGGAATCTAGTCTGTTAAGATACTATGGCTGGTCTATTCCTAATTAGTACTGCCTGGACATTCAATAGTATATTTATACTTCCACCCAATCTTGGGCACACTATAACTAGTGCAAACAATAAACGTATTAACTAATACAAACGGCCCCAGAAGGGGGCCGGAGACTGAGCACTATCCCCGTGGGCCACTACTATGAACTAGTAGTACGCCCACAGCTTGCGAACCGTAAAAATGTACGCTAAAGATAAATAATAGGGACTGGTATCGGTCACATAACTAATTAGGTCATTGAACAAAGCGTTAGATAACCTGATTTCCACAATTATGGGATCCTAAGCACTAAGTAAGCCTTAAAGTTTAGGCTGTCCAGACATTTCCCTAGTATTTAACACTATGTCTTAAGGACATAGAAAAAGAAGTCAGAAACACTGACATACAAAATCATGTCATATGGACCTAGTTAAATAGAGCATAAAGCCCATCATTTAAAACTATGCCATATGGACCTAGAAAAACAAGTCAGAAACTCTGCCAAACTAAATTATGTCATATGGACATAGAAAAAGAGTAAGAACTCTAACAATCAAAACTATGCCTAATGGGCATAGAAAAAGTTAGAAACTCTGACACAAAAAACTATGTCTTACATAGTTTAACAAGAGTACTAAGACTCTAACGCAGATTCTAACATTCAAATACCCATAGTCTCAGACGAGGCTTCATCCGTGGTGAAATGGAGAGACCGACGCCTCACACATCTTATCCACCAGTTGTTTTGTCCGTGGATGTAAATTTATGTCCAAGTTGTTCCTCCGTCGAATTGATTCAATAGAATACAAAATGTGAAGCGAGGGATGACTGTTTTATACAAACAGGACTGATGTCTTAGGAGAGGGTCTCCAGCCGGACACAAAGGGGGAGGTGAGTTTGCAAAATTGCGTTGAATGACAACTAGCGCTAGAAGATGGTGTGGAGAACACAGAGAAACACCTCTGTCATTTCATCGAAGTGGGGTCTGCGAGTAAGATGTCGTTTTGCTGAACCTCCAGGAACGGTCAGGTGGGACATTTTCCTGAAGTTTGGGCGTTTCTTGGCAACATGATTTCACCGTGAGTTAATATCTGCCACACATTATTCGAATTTATTAGTTCTTATATTTATCGTGTGAATCATGTAAATGTAATTCTGAGTGTACGTGTTAAACGGAACGTTTACACGCTACAAGATGTTGGCACGTAAATTTGAGCGTGAAGATAAAGCGAATGAGAGAAATTGTGATTGCACAACTATTTGCATCATTTATTTTTAATCTATACCACTTCATATTACCCGTCCAGGACATTAGCATTTAGTTAAAAAAAACTACTTGAAATTTTAGTTAAGTTTGGAATACCCAAAAAACTTGTCAAGCTAATTGAGGTATGTTTGACTGATTCGCGAGGCAGAATATAGGTTAGATGTAACTTATCAGATGCTTTTAATATACTTAATGGGTTGAAACAAGGGGATGCACTTTCCCCATCGCTTTTTAATCTAGTCTTAAATAATGATATAAGGGTAATCCAAGAGAGTAGGGAAGGGTTGAAATTTAAAGGTGCATTGTAGCTATTAGGATACGTAGATGATTTAGATTTGTTGGCTAGTAGTAAGCAAGCTGTTGAAAGAAATGCAGAAATTTTACTAAAGGCTAGTAAGAAAGTAGGTTTAGAAGTGAATGCTCAAAAGACTATGTTTATTATCACACAGATTTGGGACGATAATTTAGCTATTACTTCGAACAACATATATCTTGACATGATTAAGGAGTTTAAATATTTAGGAAAAATTTTAACTAACGGTAACACCATTAAAGTGGAAATTGAGAAAATAATTCACTTGGAAAATGGGTGCTATTACTCGGTCTATAATTTGTTGACAACTCGCCTGCTTTCAAGGAATGTAAAACGCAGAATAAGCAAAACAATAATTTTACTTGTTCTTTATAAGTGTGAAACGTGGTCTCTTTAATTTAAATGACGATATTTTTTTAGGGTTTTCGAAAACAAGGTGCTTAGGAATATATTTGGTCCAAAAAGGGATGAAGATACTGGGTATTGGAGGAGCTTACATAATTATGAGTTACATACCCAGTACTCATTACAGGACATTGTTAATACAATCAAGTCTCACAGGTTACGGTGAGCAGGACATACAGCGTGAATGAGAGAATCTATAACCGTGTTCAGGGTATTGACCGGTAAACCCAATGGAGAGAGAACATTGAGAAAACCTAGATGCAAATGGGAGGATAACATTAGAATGGGTCTGAAAGAGATAGGGTGTAATGACTGGATATAACTAGCTCATCCGAGTTCCTAATGCCGTAGGGCACAGAGTAAGAAGTAAATTTGCACACCTTTTGCAGGGTTCGTATGCAATTTCACCAAATCTCAGCTTTCTAGCTTTTTTGAGAAGTACTAAAAACCCTCTCTACATATAAATATGTCCAGCGGGGTTTTAGTAATATATATATATAAAGCATGTAATTTGGCAAACCTGAATATTTAGAAAACAAAGCATTTTAGAAAAAATGTTTAATTTAAAAGTTGCTAAGTTTCAAGAGGGGAGTATTAGTTAAATGAAGTATTTCGAACTTCGAATGTGTAAACAATTTAAATAAATGTATGTGTATGTGTGTGTCATTAGGCCGTATACAAGAACGAAATGAATAAAAGTGACGAGTGAGTGAAAAGTGATTGGCGTTGATTGGGTTGCTAATGCCCGTTTTCAAGATCAAAGCTGAATGTGACAGTAAAAGTTGGGTAGAAGGTGCATGGATTTGATGGGTCAGCAAGCAAATTATCGTGCCTTCTACCCCACTTGGCTTGTGTTCTTGATCGTAATGCGTCCAAAGACATAAATTTAAAAAATATATTTACCAATTGCTTAGAAATGATTGTTTTAGTACAAATATATTTCAAATAAAAGTATTTTATTTTTAGTAGTTATACACATTTGCACTGATAAGTTATTTTAAATATCAAAGAGTCACGAAGATATCATCAAAGTTTAAGGTATGTAACGTACCCTTTAAGTAATTTTTATGTAAAAATGAGATACTTCATTTTATTTATAATGTTAAACGATGCCCTAGATACTAATTACATTTTTCATCGACATCTTTAGAGTAATTTCTAATAAAATCTATTATTTCTCTTTTGGCTATTAGTTAAACTACCCTAAATTTTTGAGCAAGATATCTTATTCCAAAAATTCCTCGGGGGAACCTAATTAAGACCCTAAATACCTAGTTTTAGTCTGATTGGTAAAATAGTTTGGACTCTCTATTCCGGGACACATACACACAGCAGAGAAAAGTAATCTAAAAAAACACATTTTTTCTGTTTCAGTAGGCCATGAAATGCAGATATCAATCAAATTCTCGAATTATATTTTTACGATCACAATACTTTCTATACTCTAGGGGTCGTGAGAAAGTAAAAATAGTAATTCATCGTTTATTTATGTGTTCATAAAAAAACAGAATTTCAACATTTTGAAAGTACAAGAATTTGTTATTTCTCTAAGAAACTTTTATTTCATGTATATCAACAAAAGTATATGTTTTTTTTATTTAGAATTGCACTTTATGTAACTTCAATTATTAGTGTTCAAGTTTGAGAATGTCTGTTAATTGAATATTAATTGGTTAAAGAATTGTATAGAAGTCTAAACTTATGGGTATACCAATACATTTTCTCTGCAACGCATTTCGTATCCATTTCCATGTGTTCTATTCTGTTACAGTTTAATTGAATTTTAAGAATAAAAGCCTTGCGTTTCACTGTCTGCTAAATACGGGACTTTATTTAATGTGTTCGTGGTGTTTTATTGGAAACCTCGTAAATTTGTGGAAAATCTAACAAGAAAAGTTTATCAGGCCGACCCAACTATAATTTTATTAATACATTCTTTTACTGATTTGTTACAGAATGTTTAAGCTCTCTAATCAGATATAGTGTTTACAAAGCACTGTATCTTCTGGTATGAGCAAGAGCAACTTGTTACTTTCATTTATCTGTCTCAGTCTCGCCTTTGGGTCTGACAAATATGAAAGTGGTAGAGGTATGAACGATACTAGTAATAACATTCAATATGCAGCCAGTCCCTGTAATGATTTGAGGGAAGATGTTGCTTGTAGGTTCAGATGGTGTATACTGTATGCATTTCTACCTTCTGGTTCAGTGACGAAAGCAAAGGGAAACTACCTCACTCCTTATTTCCCTAGTACGCCCCCACAGTGCTGCCTAGGCTTTACAGCTGACGATGGGACTGTTGAAGATCCAACCAACCTTTGGGTTTAGTACTATACATACAAACCGGGTCGGTGCTTTAGTCCAAACTATACAGGAAGGGCCTTATATTACAGCTAAAACTGTTAATAGATATACTTTCACGTATTTATACGTAAGTTCATGTAATCTACAGCTGTTTTTTTTATAGATAATATCAATATCTCTAAAGTACCATTAATAAAATATCAATATTAGTAACAAAATAATGTTGTTTTTTTTTTCAAAAGGCTCTTAATATAACAATTGGACTGTGTAACAGGTTGTATTAACAGGTTAGTTAAGCATATTGTGTGCAAAGTACACTTTGGCTTGCCAAGTTTTTACTTTTTGTTTTCCACATTGCTAGCCAGTTGAGCTATTGGTATAAATAGCCTGTTTTTTTTTAAATAACCGAATCTATTCAAGTTATATTCAAATAATATGATGATTAATGAGGTAGAGATGAGAAAGGAAGAATTTAGAGTTAATATAACCCCATTTGCGTCGAAGGAGAATGGGTAACTATTCAGGAATAAACAGCATCAGTATACCCGACCGGGATTCGAACCCCAAACTCATCACTAGCAAGCCGGTCTAATCCGATAGTTATGCCCTAGACCATTCGGCCCCTGAATCGAGTCTATCAGTATATTTACACTATTAGGGTAAGGATGAGGAAGTCCAACGTTATAGTAAATGTATTCGCATTTGACGTGCAGAGCGGAAAACCAACTAAGAGCCTGTATAAACCCATGGATTACAACTAAATTTGGTAAGTAATACAACTCGAACCTGAATTCATATCTTGGAGCGTTAGACCACATTCTATATTTAAATATATTGAAATTAAGACCAGTGAAAACACTTATATATATATATATATAGGCATCGCGTCTTACTACCCGTTCGGACTATACTCTTATTTACTATTCACGATAATGGTTTTAGGCATAATGAAGGTTATATTTAGTGGAAGTGTACCCGCATTCGTGTGGACGGAGCGTGGAAAACAATTTTATTAAAAATACTTTTAGTACACCCTACTGAGATTCGAACCTCGATCTCCTCATCGTCGGCAGTCTAGTCTAGTGTGAGAGTAGTGCCTTAGAACATGCGGCCACCGAAGCGGGTTATTATATTTTAAAAAATTAATATCTTAAATAATAAAATGATTCTCTCAAAATAAACCCAATTTCACTTTTGTTTAGTGAAGAACATAGTGTGAGAGTAAGGGAACGCGAGAAAAGGGCAGATTTTAGACTTTTTATGTATAAAAACTTTAATTTTTAAAATAAGTAAAATATTTTCTCCAATATGAACCGAGTCTAATTTTCTTCACACGGTGATATTAACAGTTTTAGAATATCTTTCTAGAGGGTCGTAGAATTTTATGACAACTGGTTCTCTTCATTTAAAAAGTTTGACATAATACTATTCTCATGACAGATATTCAAGATCTGTTAATTTCACCATGTGAAGAAAATTAAACTATATTTTTCTAATGGGGCAATATTTTATTCATTTTGACTAAATTAATGTTTTGTTATTTAAAAAAAACTGCAAAAATACTGACCTTCTCGCTTCCCCTACACTCCCACAAGGGCAGGAGGGCAGTAAGAGAGAAATTAGCTTTTTCCTTACCAGCCCCATAGTTTTAGTTTTATTAATGTAAACGTGTGAATATATTACATTAGCCCATTTTCAAGGATAGTTTTTAAACATATTTATGGCGCAAAGACCCTTTGTTCTGATATAAAAGTGCTCTAGATTTAGCCTTCTTTAAAAAATATAGTAATTTTTTGATATGCTCACAACATAAAATTACTTAAGAACTAGAAACGAAATCTCCTCTTTACTTTGAGATAAGAAGCTTAGTAGTTTTATTTCCCCTCATTTTTTTGACATGACAAATGATGGTTGTAGGTGAAGGGTGAATGGGAACATACGATTAGACAGAACAGAGAAGTAATTCCAGAAAAGGACACAGACCATTGTAGCATATTCTAAGCCGTGTGGTCTGATATAGATCGATACTTTCTCACTGACCGAGGTGGCTGCCTTAATAAAACCGTAACTACCACCCGTGTATTGATTCGAAATTAATCTTGTATCTAGTTCCTTGGTTAATCGGCCGTAAGATGGGTTTTTAAGGAAAAGTACCCTCAAATTACCCAACCGGGGATTTAAAACCCTATCACCAGAAGAAGAAAAATACCAGAAGAGGTTTATTTTGTATTTCACGCGCCCAGCAATTCGAGATAAAAGTACACGTTTTAAAAAATCCGATAGAAAAAAATATATCAAAACTCAATCCTGACACAACATTTTGGCACGAATAGAATTCTGAAGTGTGTCGAGAACTCGGGGGTTATTTGGTAACTAGCCCGCAACTCACTTTCCTTGAGGTTTCCCACCCCTGCCCCCTCCCACCTTCACCCCTTTTTCAACTTCAAAGAGTTGGTCCTTGTCCAGATTTGCATGCGTCGCTCGGTGTAGGGGTTGGTGGGCTAAGAGAATCTTGTCTGAAACATTGGAACACTCCCGGCTACGTCCCACGACACAGGACAACTTCCTTACAGACAGGGAGGAAAAAAAGTGTATCAATACTAGAAATAAAATCAACAATTTACCTACACAACACGAGGGGGGAAAGGCCAGGGTAGATCTAGTTCTGTAATGGGATCGCTTCTATTGTGTTGGCTCTGTATTATTAAAAATGTGTCGCAACTGGTCACGTGATAGCATAGTGTGACTTATATTTGCGAGTAGAGAAACTATTAATGCCGGAATCACAATAAACTTAACGCTCGCGTAATGTAACGGCCCCTTACATACATTAGGAACTTGAACGTTCAAATACGCACTTACAAAATTACGCCACCAATTATGATCCTGAGCCAGTTCTATCTAGTCCACTTTATTACATCCTATCCCTATCTTGAGCCAGTTTTATCCAGTTCACCTCAACTCTATCACTATCCTTAGCAGATTCTATCGTCCATCCTATTACACCATATCCCTATCTTGAGCTAGTTCTATCCAGTCCACCCTATTACACCTTATACCTATCTTGAGCTAGAGCTATCCAGTCCATTTCAATACATCCTATCATTATCTTTNAGCTAGTTCTATCCAGTCCACCCTATTACACCTTATACCTATCTTGAGCTAGAGCTATCCAGTCCATTTCAATACATCCTATCATTATCTTTAGCTAGTTCTATCCAGTACACCTTATTACACCCTATTCCTATCTTGTGCTAGTTCCATCCAGTCTACCGTATTACACCATATCCCTATATTGAGCTAGTTCTATTCAGTCCACCTCATTACACCCTATCTTTTTCAGGACCATTCTCATATTACCCTCCCATCTGCGTCTAGGTCTTCCCAATGGTCTCTTCCCATTGGGTTTGCCAGTTAATATCTTGAACAAGGTTCTAGAATCTCCCATTCGCGTTGCATGTCCTGCTCACCATAATCTACAAGATTTGATTAACCTAACAATATCTTGTGATGTGTACAGGATACATAACTCATCATTATGTAACCTCTTCCTTTCCCCAGTAAGCTCATTCCTTTTTGGACCAAAAATCTTCCTAACAACCTTGTTTTAGAATACCCTATATTTTTTCGTCATGTAAAGTAATTTACCACGTTTCCATCTCAGAAACAACCTAATGTTCATGTAACGTAAATAATTACAAAGTGTGATCAGGATTCGCATAATCAAACGTAAAAACTCTAGCAAAACACAAACAATGGATTTGAACTGTTTGAAAACAAATTGTTAAAAAAAAATTAAACCCAAGAATTTACGACTGGTTACTTTATAAGTCCTTGCTTACTGGAGCTACAAAATATTATTATTTAGCACCGCGTATTACTACCCGTTCGGGTTATCGCTATCTACAAAATAAATATTGATAAGAACCTACGGGGTTTTTATGTTCACGGGATGAACTATACCAAATAATTCATCTGAAAAAGTAAATAAACAGATGAAATACTAAATAGCCGTGTTGACGTTGCTCGCAACATGATTGACTGGAAGAAATACGTTGTACCTTTCACTTGGCTAGCAACTGCAAAGCAACAGATGAACGACGAAACAGTCGCGTCGTTGGTGTGTGTGATCACAGGGAACATATTTGTTGCCAGGAGAAACCAAAAGTTCCATAAACTTATATTACATATATTATAATAATGGACGTAGAAGAAGTAGGTGCTATTTTCGCTCTTGTAGCCTGCAATAGAAAACGACAATGATGCGAACGTCAATTTTAGGTACACCCCATCTACAGTGAAAGACTTTCACTAGGAACGTTTTATACAAGTTTTGAGTGCTATAGAAATTATTCAGAAAAGTTTCTTCCTACTATAGAACGGGTGTTTCCAGTTTTGGTGAACTTTTGGCTCTAGTTGGACAATCAATTTCTCAGCAGGAAACCAATTGGAGAAGGAGCAAGATCGAACGATAGATGGGCACTGTATGCGATACTTGTTCTAAAACTAGACTGAAGTCATGGGCTGGTCCAAGCACAATCTAGTGAGCGACGACAGAGTTGTCGCCGGTGTACACGGCTCCATTTGTTTGCACTAGAAGCATCCAAATCGTAAGACAAATAAGTCGTCGCAATGTTAAGGCTGGTTCACAACTATTTTCAACTGCTGAAACTCAGTTTTGTCGTGTCGTTGTCTATGTATACACTTACATTCAAACTTATTGAACACATGTAACGACAAAAAAGTGTTTAGGCATTTTGTCGACTGTGTACACATAGCCTTAATGTTCAAGTAACGTGAACGTTCTTCTCTGGACAGCATTTAACGTTAAGTTAACTGCTTATGTTTAAAAACACGAGGGGAAACGTTACATTACGTGGACGTTAAGTGATCGTCAGGTTGACCGTCATCCCTGCATAGCTCAGTATCTTTAATTTGGGAGTGTATGAAACGCGAAAAAGGGTGTTTCTACAGTTTTTATATAAAACATTTTTACTAAAATAAAACGATTATTTCTCCAGTAAAAAACAGAGAGTTTAATTTTCTTCACATGGTGATGCCAGCAGTTGTTTAATATTGATCGAAGTTGTCCTGGAATTTAATGAAAACATTTTCTCTCCATTTGAAAAGTTCATCATCTAATGTCGCTAAGCTCATGACAGATAGTCTAGAACTGTTGAGGTCACCATGTGAGGAAAATTAAATCTATGTTTCTAATGGATAATTATTGGATTTGTTTGAAAAAAAAGTTTTGCCACTAAAATAGAAAAAAACTTTTTCTCTCTCCTACACTCCCACCTTCTTGAAGGGAAATAATCCTCACAAAGAGAGGTATTAATAATGAAAATGGCAGTTCTAACTAAGGCCTTAAAACCATTGAAAACTCCTCCATCTTGTGATCGTGTTTATTTTTTTAGCATCACGTCTTACTGCCATTTCGGGTTATACTATCATGTACTAATCACAATAATGATGTTTTAGGCATGGGGAAAGCTATATTTATATAAAGTGTACTCAAATTTACGTGGGAGGAGACTGAAAAATCATTTTGGAAATAAATACCATTAGGACACCCGACTGAGATTAGAACCGCGATCTCCCCGTCATCGGCAGTCTAGTCTACTGCGAAAGTAGCGTCTTGTACCATGCGGCCACTGAAGTGGGTTATGATCTTGTTAAGAAATTACTTAATTTTCCTAACACTCTAAATCCTTAAAAAAAGACCCTCAAATAAATTATTATTCTCTGTCATGACCATAACAACAAATGATTGAGCCAATTTTGAGTTAAACGTCTTTGAAACTCTACTGACATAATACCATGATTTATGCCGGAATCACGATCAACTTAACGTAACGGTAAGTAAAGGTGGCGATTTTGTTTTTAAATGGAAACTATCACGCTTTACTTAGCTTAACGTTAATGTGAGGTTCATTTAATTTAAAGATTTGTTCATGGGAGAATTTTTAACATATTGTAACGCCAGAGGCAACGAACGCTATCTAAAGGTATATGGGTAAACCAAATTCGCTGTCAGTAGGCAGTGATATTCGCGAAGCGTTGCCACCCACATAAATAACAAAGAAATTACGTGCTGGTAACTTGGTCGCAAGAATATAGCCATAGCCTTAAAGTGTAGTTGTTATCCTATTATTAGCACCTGTTCAGGTTATACGCACTTACGCTAATGTGCAATGGTCGGGTGATTGTGAGATGAAATGGAGGACCTACAGTTTAACGTGGGATCCGAACCACGGTGGAGGCCTGGCATTCCACACATTCACAAGTTGTGATTAATACACATCTTGTCAGAGGTGAAGGAAGGGTTTGGCAATCAGATAAATCTGTGCCGG
>CABFWB010000199.1:139160-173165 GCA_902151455.1 Timema bartmani
CACTCTTAGGCTTGGCAAACTTCATCCCATGCCTTTGTTTTGAGATGTTTATTTGCATACTCTGGGGCTTCAAAGTCCCACAGGGCAGGTCTTGATTCAATTTCAACTATAAATCTATCTGTGTCAAATTCAGACATTTTCTAAGAGTTTGGCACTACAAACAACACAACTCTGTCAATGAATGCCAGGTCAGAGAACCCACGAAACACGCTTGCAACGTGTGCGACTGTGGTACTGAAGCTAGGCGAAGCGTCAGTGTTCGGGCCAGTGGTACCACACACGCAAAGCAAGGAATCGCAACCACATCATGCGACACCGTCTGCAAGTACTTGCGCTACAGTCATGCCAATCAATGTTTTTGATAAGCGCTGCGTTAGTGGTACCACGGGCGTGCGATTGTGGGTCCCACGTACCACATGCGATTGTGGTCCGTGTGAAACCGCCCTAATTGTGATGTATCGGCAAGTCAAAATAGGAAAATATAATATTAATTCATTTAGGTTATATTTGATGAGTTTTAAGTATATAATGTTGAAACAAACACAATACTTTTTAAATAATTATTATAAAAATATCCTTACATTGTCACATAATATTTTTGGATCTTGAATTTTTTTTTCTTCAGTTAAGATGACTTGGTTACCAAAATTATCAGTAGGAATCTTCATTTCAGGATATAGATATAAAAAATGTCCGTGTAAGCTAATGTATATTCTAAATAGGAAACAAGGAATTATTAATTTTGAATTTCAAACCAATGCCATCCAGGTGGAAGAAGTGTATTGAGTGCTAATAGCCGATAAAGGAAGAGGGGAATTGTTTCCAGACAAACAAGACGTTTCTCAGAAAGATCAACCTATTTTCTTCACAATCATTCTATTTCGTTCATTGGCGTAGGTATATAAATTGAAAGTGCTTGTAATGCTCAAATTTGTCAAATTAAGATTTAAGCCTCTTCATAAACTAGCGTTAAATTCACCAAGAACCCGCATCGATAACCACACGGTCTAATGCGTCACTCTTGAAATAGACTTGAAATATAATATATATTTCTTGTTAACTTTAGCAGGATTTATGAGTTTTAGTGAAGGACGTACTAAAAGCGACACTTGGTCCTACTTTCTAAAATAAGGGTGGTACAATACATAATATTGTGTTTTTTTAGTTTTACGATCCATAAAAACTAGTAGTAAAGAAGAGGACAAATCGTGTAAAAGATCTTCTTGAACCGAGTTGCAGTTTTTTAAGTGACGGAGAAAGAGACCTTGGCCGATTTCTTTCTAAGACGGGAAATCGTCCAAGAGGACGCGGTGAGGATTGCAAGAAGCCCTCGTGGCAGCCATTTGGAAAAACACTCGTGATCACACCATCACACAGATCGGAAATGTCAAACACACTCGCGATTACATTACCATACAGATCGGACATGTCAAACACATTCACGATTACACCATCATACAGATCACACGTGTGTTAGACACTCACGATCACACCATCACACAGATCGAACATGTCAAACACACTCGCGATCACACCATCATACAGATCACACGTGTGTTTGACACTCGCGATCACACATCACATAGATCGAACATGTCAAAAACACTCGCGATCACACCACCATACAGACCGGACATGTAAAAAAAACTCGCGATCACATTACCATACAGATAGGACATGTCAAAAACACTCGCGATCACACCACCATACAGATCGGACATGTAAAAAACACTCGCGATCACACCATCATACAGATTGGACATGTCAAACACACTTGTGCAGTCACTCCAACTAATCATTTATTACTTATATTTATTCTTTAGTAACCATAACGATGGTGTGGAATAAATGAATCCTAATATTTAATTTGTGATCTTTAATATATATTATCTTCTATCTAAATCAAACCCAGTCTAATTGTTGTTAGGGAACGTGAAACTACCTGGCGTCCGAACATAATATATTTAAATATTTAGATCTAGCTCTGAGATATAAACTAGCGTAAGTGAATCTAGGGCGATCAGGTCGTATACTAACCCGATAATAATCCGAACCAAGGAGGCCAGGATGGATACGACCACTAATTGCCGTTAGAAACTAGAAGACTGCCGATGACAGGGATAGCAAGGTTCGAAGCCCGGTCGAGTCTACAGAGGGTGGTTTTTCCTTAATGGTTTTCCCCTCTTCCTCCAATAAAATGCGGGTAAATTTCCTCTAAATTATACCTACCTCATTCCAACTCATTAACCTAATTAGTGTACATGCGTGTAACATGACTAGACAGTAAACGGCGGTACTAAATAGAAAACTACCAAGAAGGTGACGTCATTAATTATGACTACTATTATCCATCACTAATAGGATATTACACTCAAGTAGGCATACCGGATCATAAACTGGCCTCGTGTTATAGTAGTCAGAGCCCCCTAGATGCTGGTATAGAGGTCCTGGTTTCGATTCCCGACTGGTACCGGGAGATTCCACGAAATGGGAATAATTTTCATGGTCACCAGGATTTGGTTAGCTAGGCTTAAGTTAGATTAAGATCTTCATTTTATCCACCCCGTCATACTCACGTTCATCATTCTCTCATCATGGAAAGAGCCTCAACGAAAAGAATGTATGATTAGTACATCCGGGCATCCCCTGGGCATCGGTACCTAATTTAGTACTGGCTAATCTTTCCTCAAATTGAGATACAGATTGATATAGCAAAAACATTATTATTATTATAATTATTATTATTATAATTATTATTATTGAAGCATAAACTACAGTATTTTACCCAAAGACTATAGATTAAGATGAGTTCTAACGCTCTCCTGAAGAGAGGAAAGAATGGTCACCAATAGTCGGGATTCGAACTTGAATGTTTCCGGTATAAGAGTTTGCTTCACTGCGAATGTATCCAAACCTTTAAAACATAAATTCAAAACAATATAATTAATAGGAGTTGTTTAGTTTGGGTGAAGAGCTAGGTTTTAGCGATGTCTCACAAGTAAGACCTTTGCCCTTTTCGGAGCTGCATATTTTATCCACACGACTGAGATTCGCACGCAAATACCCGCCCTCTCCAGTCGGAGCGATTGTTCAGTTCACTTTAAGTTAGTTATAATAAACAAGAGAACCTGTCCCCTCCACCCCCACCCTGCGTTTCCCTCATCTCATCAATATGCAAATACAGGCTCTCTCCCTGCAACGGATAATTGGGATGTACTTCCAGAGAGACACGCGTCTGAATAAACGTACTGGAAAACATCGACTAGAACAGCGAGAGATTTCTTTACCGGTACACGGTAGGAAAAACAATCCCATCTGGAGCCAATGGTGTTTTCTTGGGAAGCACAAGTATTACGAGAGGGGTGCTAAAACTCCCCCCTTAACGTTCGGTGGTAGTGAACGCGAGCTAAAGTCAGTTTTTTTTTTGTTTTTTTTATATAGCAAATAAATTGTGTGGTGCACTGCACAGAATCTCTCTCTCTTATATCTTAATAAATCTACTAAAAACTCCTAAGTTTTTTGTGGAACGAAATAACAAACATTTTTTCAGAAACACTCCACTAAATTATCGCACATAAAATAATATACACCGTTATAGAAACATTCAGAAAAGAGGAACTTCTATGTCCACCAAAGAGTATAAAAATAAATTATTGTTTTCAAAAAGCTAGATAGAAAAATTAATATATTTCTTATATCTCAGAAATTATTTGTTTTATAAAAATGATATTGTTAAAAAAAGGTTTTTATTTGAAATTGCAATACAATGGTATGCTATCCCATATATCAAATAGTTGGGTGGAGGGGGATAAGGGCTATTATCAGAATAAGATAGAAATTTTCCTCTTATGTAAAATACCCTTAAAATCAATTTGATGGGAAAATAAGAGTTACCATTCTGTTTATAAATTTAAACGATGTGTAGATACAGAGCTAAGCAAAATTGTTATAGCAAATTTTGAGGAAATCAATTTTTTCTCTTTTTATCCTTCAGTTAGCTAACGACTTTTAGAATTTTGGGGTTTGATATCTAATTCCAGAAAACCCCCGGGGGAACATTTAAATTTTCTACATATAGTTATCTTGAAATTTCTAAAATATCTGTCACTAGCCCAGTGGAATTCGAACAAAAACTTTTTTAAATTGAGTTAACAAAGTCCTGTTAAAATTCCGCAATGTATATGACATAGTATTCAGGAATTCTTGTGATTGCCATGTGTAGAAAACTAAATAAACGCAACTAACGAAGCAATAATTGTTGACACTATAACTTTATAATTGTTTTATTAAATGATTATGATCTATTACAGAAAGTTGAAATATTCAAATATAAGTAATGATAAAAACTGTTTAGGATCCTTTTGTTTATCCAACTCTGACTGTCACTTGGTGACTAGGTGACTTGGCTTACTGTAGCAGTCTGGTGCTTGGTCGAGAAGTACAGCTAGCATAACGTCTCAAATACCTGACAGACTCGTTGATTCTCTTTTGCAACATCTTAGTTGCATTCGTATCCCTATGTAAGTACATACCTAATACCATTTCCTTACGGGGTAGGCAAGAAACTGTGCATATATTTCAAAAAAACAACTCCGTACTTACCCGCCTCGGTGGCGTAGTTGGCTAACGAGCTAGTCGTGTTGAGCCCGACTGCCGAGGACGGGGAGATCGAGGTTCGAATCTCGGTCGGGTTAACTGGGAGTGGTTTTCCCTAAATGGTTTTCCACTCTCCCTCCACGCAAATGCGGGTTCACTTCCTCTCAATTCAACCTTCCTAATTCCCAATCCATTAGCGTAATTAGTACTTAAGCGTATAACCCGAACGGGTAGTAAGACGCGGTGCTAAATAATAATAATAATAATAAAACTCCGTACTTAATACATCCTCACTTCCCTACCCTTATATACTCCCTTCGCTCCAACAACATCCATACACCGAGTCATACATGCTCTTTTATTCTTAAAACTCTTAATGTTTCTCTTTTTCACATATTCGTCTACAACATTTAGCCACGTTTTATATGGCCCATCTCTTCCTTTGGATCCACAAATCTACCTTCATATATTTGCTTCATCAATTGATCCACACTAATCCTCTCGAAATGCCTAAACCAACAACCTAAGTCGTTTCTTTCACATTGACCTATATAATTCCCTTTCAAATTGCACTTCTTCACCTCCCATTCATTACTGACTCTGTAATTTATGATAAATATAAAACGCATTGATGAGCACGCGGACTTAACGTCACGTTCATTTGTTTTTGTTTATCACTGATGGAGAGGTCAGTAGTCGAATTACAGCCGGATTTACTGGGAGGTGATTTTTCCTAAACTGCTTATACTTCTACCCAGGAAAAGTTATAAAAAAAACCACCATCAGTACACTCGTTCGGGATTCGAACTAATTGAACTAGACTATAAGAGTCTGGCATCCAGTCCACGTGCTTAGCTATCTCTTAATTTTCACATATTGAGATGTATCTCACATTCTAAAAGGGTTCTTATGCTTATATCAACTTTGTAAAAATAATGAGTTTAATTTAATATTTAGTCAATATGATTCCATCACTAAACTTACTAACTTATTTTTTGCTCTATGGCATTAGAAACTCGAAAGTTCATCGCAGCACTTACAAAAGTACGCCACCTATCCTAATATTGAGCTAGTTATATCCAATCCACCTTATTACACCCTATCCCTATCTTGAGATAGGTCTATCTACTCCATCTCATTACACCTTATCTTGAGCTAGTTCTATACAGTCCACCTCATTATACCCTATCCATATCTTGAGCCGGTTTTATCCAATCCACCTCATTAGACCCTATCCCTATCTTGAGATAGGTCTATCTACTCCATCTCATTACACCTTATCTTGAGCTGGTTCTATCCTGTCCACCTCATTAGACCCTATCCCTATCTTGAGATAGGTCTATCTACTCCATCTCATTACACCTTATCTTGAGCTGGTTCTATCCTGTCCACCTCATTATACCCTATCCCTATCTTGAGCTGGTTTTATCCAATCCACCTCATTAGACCCTATCATTATCTTGAGCTAGTTCTATCCAGCCCACCTCATTACACCCTATCCCTATCTTGAGCTGGTTCTATCCAGCCCACCTCATTACACCCTATCCCTATCTTGAACTAGTTCTATCCAGTCCACCTCATTACACCCTATCCCTATCTTGAGCTAGTTCTATCCAGTCCACCTCATTACACCCTATCCCTATCTTGAGCTAGTTCTATCCAGTCCACCTCATTACACCCTATCCCTATCTTGAGCTAGTTCTATCCAGTCCACCTCATTACACCCTATCCCTATCTTGAGCTAGTTCTATCCAGTCCACCTCATTACACCCTATCCCTATCTTGAGCTAGTTCTATCCAGTCCACCTCATTACACCCTATCCCTATCTTGAGCTAGTTCTATCCAGTCCACCTCATTACACCCTATCCCTATCTTGAGCTAGTTCTATCCAGTCCACCTCATTACACCCTATCCCTATCTTGAGCTAGTTCTATCCAGTCCACCTCATTACACCCTATCCCTATCTTGAGCTAGTTCTATCCAGTCCACCTCATTACACCCTATCCCTATCTTGAGCTAGTTCTATCCAGTCCACCTCATTACACCCTATCCCTATCTTGAGCTAGTTCTATCCAGTCCACCTCATTACACCCTATCCCTATCTTGAGCTAGTTCTATCCAGTCCACCTCATTACACCCTATCCCTATCTTGAGCTAGTTCTATCCAGTCCACCTCATTACACCCTATCCCTATCTTGAGCTAGTTCTATCCAGTCCACCTCATTACACCCTATCCCTATCTTGAGCTAGTTCTATCCAGTCCACCTCATTACACCCTATCCCTATCTTGAGCTAGTTCTATCCAGTCCACCTCATTACACCCTATCCCTATCTTGAGCTAGTTCTATCCAGTCCACCTCATTACACCCTATCCCTATCTTGAGCTAGTTCTATCCAGTCCACCTCATTACACCCTATCCCTATCTTGAGCTAGTTCTATCCAGTCCACCTCATTACACCCTATCCCTATCTTGAGCTAGTTCTATCCAGTCCACCTCATTACACCCTATCCCTATCTTGAGCTAGTTCTATCCAGTCCACCTCATTACACCCTATCCCTATCTTGAGCTAGTTCTATCCAGTCCACCTCATTACACCCTATCCCTATCTTGAGCTAGTTCTATCCAGTCCACCTCATTACACCCTATCCCTATCTTGAGCTAGTTCTATCCAGTCCACCTCATTACACCCTATCCCTATCTTGAGCTAGTTCTATCCAGTCCACCTCATTACACCCTATCCCTATCTTGAGCTAGTTCTATCCAGTCCACCTCATTACACCCTATCCCTATCTTGAGCTAGTTCTATCCAGTCCACCTCATTACACCCTATCTCTTTCAGGTTCAACCTGATGCTATTCTCCTATCTGCGTTTAGGTTTTCCTGATGGTCTCTTTCCATTGGGATTCCCTGTCAACACCCTGAACACGATTCTACTGTAGTTTCTCCCATTTACACTGCTTATCCTGCCCACCGTAATCAACGAGACTTGATTGTCTTAACAATGTATTGTGACGAACACAGGGTATGTAACTCATCATTATGTAACCTACTTTAAACCTCAGTAGCCTCATCCCGTTTTAGATCTAATATCTTCATAAGTACCTTGTTTTCGAAAACCCTACACTTTAATTCGTCATGTGAGGTAAGAGACCACCAAATATATATTAACTTTTCATTACGTTTGTCTAAACATATTACTTATTCTATCCTTCATATTTAATATCGCAATAAAGATTGTTGTAATTTCCGTTCTAGTGCATGTTTGAAGGATTAGAATATTAACTCTCTTGTTTATCTTTGGTTTTGCGACACTAATCAAAGTGTAACATATGCCCTTGTTAACTTAAATTCTAGAGCACATCAGTTCCACGAATGAGCTATAATCTGACCAAAATGGATGAGCTTTATTATTTGATTTAACACGAATCATCAACCAAACCAATACATAATGTTCTCTCCCATATGTATGATCAAAACTGAATATTGATGTGTGTTCTCTGAAATCAATTGAATTAGTGTCCATTATTGAAGTGTACATTCATTCATAAATAAGTGAAGATGTGTGTGTGTGTTTTAAAAAACATTACTCTTCCACAGTTGCGTTGGAAAATTAAACGCAAATCAAATTAAAAAGGAAAAATTCAGTTTGTTGAACAGAGAAATTCGTGAACGGTTAGTTGAGAAAAAAATCTCTCGTTTGATGGTATCCAAAATATCGTTTTAATGTAAAGTAATTTTATTGAATTATTGTTTATATTTAAATATTATGAAGACCGAGAATAGCTTGAAAATCCAGGGGTTAGGGTTTAGCAAATTTTTAATACATACGAGAAAACTTCACTTGGATGCCGCTGGCATTCCTGAACCAAATTAAAGACGCTGACTTCTTGAAGGGAAATATTTTCACACTGTGGTTTGTCTTATGGAAAACTTCAAAACCACTATAACATTCCTAGAACCCGCTTCGGTGGCCTCATGGCCTAACGCGCTAACCCTCGTACTAGACTAGACTGCCGATAACAAGGAGATCGAGGGTCGAATCTTGGTCAGGTATACTGAGGGTGGTTTTTCAAAAATTGTCTTCCATTCTCCCTCCACGCAAACTCGGGTGTACTTCATCTAAATATAGCCTTCTTAATCCATAAAACTATTAGCATAATTAGTGCGTAGGTTTATAAACCGAACAGGTGGTAAGACCTGTTACTAACAAAAAAAAACTGAAATCTTACATACATTTTTAGAACCACGCCCTACCACCCGTTCCGGTTATACTCATATATACCAGTTACGCTAATATGTTTAAATATGAGAAAGGTAAAATTAAGTGTAAGTGTACCCACATTTGCGTGGAGGGAGAATGTAAAACCATTAAAAAATTACGCCTTTAGTACACCTGACCGGGATTTGAACTCTAATACTGCCATCACCGGCAGTTATTTACACTACACTTCACTTGCTATGCGATAAAGATTGATGAGTTGCCTACCCCACAGGTGCATACAGAACCAACTTCTACGTCTCGTCGCGCCGTGATTTGCGTCGCCAACCCTAAGTTAATTGCGTGTAAATACTTGTTTTGTCACCCCCTACAACCAGTATAATTATTTACGTAGAGAGCTGAATAGCCCTGTGTGTGTGTATATATATAATATATTGAAGAGCATTACACTTTTTTATTTGAATTTTTAAAATATAAATATAAGTAAATCTATTTTATGACTGTTCTGCTCTATTAAGTGAATCCCATTGAAAATTAGATTATTTACTTACAATATCCTTCCGGGATATTCGTATCGCTACAATGTTTGGTTTAGAATGAGAAAGGTAGCATTCAGAAGAATTGTACCACGCATTTCCACATACAGAGAGTGCTAAGCCATTTAGGGAAAAGCTCCCTCAGTGCACTCGGCTGAAATTCAAGCTCTAACCTTCTCCATCACCCAGACCAGACGAGATTGACGCCTTATATCACTGGTATTGAAATATGAATTTAGGCTACTTTTTTATATTGTATTTGTCTTTAAACGCCCAGATTAAAAACAAATATTAATCGGTACAGTGGTTGACCATATTACTGTATAACCAACTTGACATTATGTTATTGGAATGCCGATGTGTTACCCCCCCTCCATCCCACGCTCTTTTTCACTCACCTAATGGAGCCGGCAGCAAGAGACTTCCTCCGACAGGAATTTCAAAGGCAAATGACGTCATCAATCGAATTTGAGTGTAGTCGTGCTTACAAAAAATTGGGATTCGATTTTACCGTGCGTCCATTTCCATTTGCTGCTATATAGAATGAGAGTCCCTTCTCCTCACCACCCCCTCTTCTACCCCCCTTCCAAAGCAGAGGGAAAACAATTGAATCGCGTTAATAAAGCCAAGGGGGCTGAAGTGGCAAGGGGACCTGTTGATCATTCTACTACTTCGGTATGTGTTTGTTCTTTCACTGAAATAAAAAAAAATCCAAAGTATTTTTTTTTTTTAATGGATTTTAGCCAGGGTTTTCCAAAACACGAGAAGTTTTAAGAAAAATAATAACGTGTAAATTAAAGTATTTCAGGAAGTTTTTACTAAATGATCGAAGCGTGATTTAATCTCAATCAATGCGTACTTTTTTTTTAATCTCCGAGTCTTACTACCCATCCGGGCTATACGCATATGTGCTAGTGTTTTAGGGATATAAGGTTGAATCTTGAGGAAGTGTACCAGCATTTATGTGGAGGGTGAGTGGAAAGCCATTTAAGAAAATCCATCCTCGGTACAACAAACCGGGATTCGAACTACGATCTCCTCGTCATCAGCAACATGTTGTGAGAGATACGCCTTAAATCATGCGGCCATCGAAATGGGTCAATGCGTACAGTTGTATCCCTGGCCGTAGACATTTTAAATAATAGGCCTATGTGTTATTAATATTCTTATTTGTTTTTATGTTTATTAATTGGTTCCGTAGACAGTATAAATAACAATCCTAATAGTTCCAAGGCAAAAATCACTAATGACTCAATATTTTGGCTTAGTGCTACATATTTGTTTTCATTGTCCAAGCCGTTAAATTTATTTATTAATAAATATTTAAATTTAAATATTAATTCTTTAGTGACTTTTTTTAAAAAAAAATATGCTTAAAATTACCTAAACCATTTTTTCTTCCCACATCATACTAACCGTCCGATCTATACATCTTTTTTTTTAATTGATGTCACACAATGTTATTTTACAGCACACGTTTTCTTTAGGTAGTAAACGATGGGTATGGATTTGCAAATAACTAAATTTACGTATTTTGTAGACATGTTTCCTTTTTGCAGTTAGCAGTTCTAATGGGCTAGGTTTGAGAAATGAGGTATTTAAAGAAAGTGTACTCGCATTTCCGTGGAGGAAGAGGGGCTATCCCTTTAGGCAAATAAAACTACTTCAGTACACCAAGTCGGTATTATAACTGCCATCTTCAGCGCCATGAACAACCAGACTAGACTGAGCTTACCATTTGATTCACATACTCACCGATGCTAATTTAAGTTATTATTATCATTATTATTTATTATTATTATTATTATTATTATTCCTTTCAGGTCTTGATTGAATTTTATCTTTAGGAAGACATCAGACACCGCACTGTAAATTATTTGGTTATCTTAATTGGATGCGTTAAAAGTTAGAATTTGGAATGTCTTGTCAGTACTTTACAAAAAAAATAATAATAAAAAGGAACTAGTAGTTTCTCCTCAGTCTTAAGAGTACGTTTGGAAGCGAAGCAGGCCGACAAGACAAGGCAAGTTAAATGTCTACGATGAACTCTTCCAGCCCTGGCAAGCAGAACAAATGCCTCTAGAGCACCTCCCAGGCCATTACACAATATACCATCAATTACACTTTACTGTTTCATTTATCCCAAATAGGTCAATAAATCACGGGAGTCTCAGCGGAGTACAGTCGCTTCAAATTACCTAATGAACCTTGCAACATCCCGCTCACTAAACTTTGCTTCGTAGTGTTCATAAGCTTAATTACATTCGAATTATTATTTTTTTAGTGGCTTTTCCTCATCCAGGGTATCAACAGTTAATATATTTTACCACCTCCTACTACCAGTCCGTATTTTGTGAATAAATACTAATTACGCCAATGTTTTAAGGATGAGGTAGGTTGAATTGTAGGAAGTGCACCCACATTTACTTTGAAATAAATAGTGGAAAAGCATTTAGGAATATTATCCTTAGTACACCAGACTGTGATTTAAACCCTAATCTACCCGTCATCGCTTGTCCAGTAAACTGTGAGAGAGACGTCTTAGACCATTCGTCCACCAAAGTGGGTCGCATTCAAGGTGGGATGTGGGGAATGCAAGTTAAGGGCATTATTATTGCAGTTTTTATAGCATTTTTTTTAAATAATCATAAACAAATCGTGGTATCTATGGTGATCTAAACAAAGGATTATTGCACAGATGAGCCACTGCGCATACAAGAGAAAGCTGGAATGTCAGATTTTTCTCGTAAGCTACCATTTTTGCCTACATCATCGACCTCTAACCTTTAAAACTTGGAAAAATCGGATTTTCATTGAAAGCTTCTATTTTTTCTGACATCCGGAACCCATAACTTATTGAACGTGGGAAAATCGGATTTTCGTTGAAAGCTACGATTTTTTCCGGTATTCTGTGCCTTTAGTTTTTAAAATGAGTGTTCGTCTGTCAAAATAGGTTTAGTAGTTTTATAGTTATTTTAATTACCAAAAATGAGTTTATCCAATTATATAAATAGGTCTTGTAATAATAAATTGAGACTAACGTCGCCTAAGATTAATAAAATGTGCAACTGTTAGCAGTCGGCTGGGAAACAGAAAAGTGACAGATCTACGAGCATTACATTTATTAAGAGACAGGATCGTATCTTTTACCAAAGGTTCCTCAGCCCTACATTTGGCTAATTTAGGTCTAATCAGTTAACAACCAAGACTAACTTAATAAACCTAGTCTTAAAACCCTATTCTGAGTGAGTTAGTGGGTTACAAACCATCCATTTATATTCTACACAGGGACTGAAACGAGGGAAGCACGCATAAAGTTGCCGGTACAGTTTGCCTAATTAGTTAAAGTCTGCGTTAAACTTTATATCGTCTGTAAAGAAGAATTTCATGAGGACATAGCTTTGGTGGATCGCCCAATGATAAGAACTCAAAATGTGAATAATGTATAGTGTCATGTTTAAAGTATGATAGCTCAGTATATCTGTAACTAATGATGCAACATGGTCGTACAAACTTTCTCATATTATAAAGTATTATAACTTGGAATTTTTTTCTTCCAAAAATAGGTTTCAATACATACCCTTGAGTAAGTTTTCACCAAAAAACAAAAGTAAAAATTTTCAAGTGTTGAAAATCAGCTATTTAAAAAGAAACTTCAAATGATTTGTGTTTGTAGCAGACCCTAGTAAAAATATATTTTATTATTATTATTATTATTATTATTATTATTATTATAAATCAACCTGCACTACCTGTTCAGGTTATACGCATATATGATAATTACTCTAATGAGGTAGGGATGGGGTAGGAAGTATTTTTTAGGTAATTTATCCTACTTTGCTTGGAAGGAGAGTGGAAAACTATTTAGAAAAAAAAACACCCTCGGTAGATCTGACCGGGATTTAAACCCAGCAGGCCGGTCTTACATGAGAGTGACGCCTTAGACTGTCGGCCACTGAAGAGGTTAACTAAAAATATGTTCTTATTTATAGTGAAAAACAATTACTAAATACACATTTGAACTAAATCTTAAGAGCCATTTTCAAAAAATGTATGAGCTTCTAAAATTGGTAACAGTAAACTACCTTTATATTAATGAATTTTAGAAAAAGTCAGGATATATTTATTATTATCTGTCATTTAAAATAATCCCTAGATAACAATTACTTTGAACAAAACCACTAGCGCTATTTTCAATATTTTTTTTTCAAAAATCAGTCGTCAGTAAACTAGGCTTAAACAAATTATTCCTTGAAAAACAAGAAACAAAATTATTTGTTATATCAAACACTCCCAAAATATACATTTTAAACAAAATTGTTAAAACAATTTTTAAAAAAAATGTAATTAAAAACAATTACTCGTTTGTAATCTACCCTTAATTTGAGGGTTTGTGTGAAAATCAAAACAATATATCCGAGATATAGCTATATATCATATAAATATAATTTTTGAACAAAATACATACACCAGTTCAGATCTAGGCCTAGGGAGTGGCAGACAGAATTGTATTTTTAGTTCGGGTTCACATACATAAATCGTAAAGTTTATTCATAATCTCGAGGTCAAAAATTTTAATGATTACAACCATTTATCTTTTTATCAGAACGTAAAAACGAGGCCTCCATTACTTAGATGTAAACAGATTACAAATAAAATAATATGAAAACTAACCTAAATTGGTGGTATGAGCCTTTGGCCTCAAATGTCAGATTTATCTAGACTGGCTTAGCGGTGACGGTGTGCCTGATGTTAAAATCTTGGCGGGGTGTACTAAGGAAGTTTTTTCATAAACAGTTTTTCCCTCTCCCTCCACGTAAATGCGGATATTTATTTATTTACCTGTATTTATGTATGAGTAGACATCTAAATCATTTAATTCTATTCTTGCTATTTTACTGAATTTATTTTACCTGTATTTTATACGACGTCCCAAAGCCCTGCTTGGATAAGCGAGATGTGACAAACGTGGTTTGGGAGGCTCTCACACAGCCCCCCCATAGAGTAGTGTCTCCGCACGTAAACTCTAAAAACCTCTTAGTCGGTTCCCAAAATTTTTCTTTTTTCCTCAAATAATATTAATTAATAATATGCTTTTGTTTGTTTCAGTAACTTTCGCGAAATGCGACAACCCGTCAGTGAATTACCCGAAAACCACACGGTGTGACCAATTGGTCAGTACGTGTTGGAATTTGCTCTCGTGCACCCCTTCAGGGTGCATTAGAGCATGCTACTTTGCGTCTGCGTATTTTATATTCTACTTTCACTTATTAATTTGAACTACATAAGAGTGAGGCTTTTTATATTTAACTTAACTGCCTTAAATCTAACTTAAAACGAATGTAGTATTTTTAACACCACGTCTTTACTACATGTTTGGATTTCACGCATAATTTTCTAGTGTTGTTTTTATCTACCACACAGAGACCATAATTTTTTATATTATTTTAGGAAATTTGTATATCCCTATTTCTTTGAAGTCTGACTAAATATGTACGTTTCGTCTGCTATCTTGGATTTTTCTGATAAATTTGTTATTCTATATAGCGTCAATACCAAATTTCAGCTCTATATGACTTAATTTGTAAGTTGCTTTTGGCGCTGACTTATGTACATTATTGGGTGTGCCGGGCCCAATGGTTTCAATTTTATGCCAAAAGTATTACATTTTGAAAGTCATGAGCGAGAAATACACGTCATCTACATTTTAAAGTTTTTTATTGCATTTAAAAAAAGTTTATAGAAGCTAACATAATAATGCCACCTAACATTCTGCAGTAACATACATTTTATTACACAAACAAATTGTTTATAATAGAAAAAAAAGGATATAGTTTATATAATTTGAACTCGTCTTTTCTTATGAACATGTTTCACAAAATAAAACTTCTGTCCCTGCAGGATCTTATAAAGCTATATTTTAAAAATGTGATTTATATCAAATTTCGTAATAAAAACTGAAAACCCTGATCAAAGTTTATCATCCACCATAAAGGTTAACAGAAAATACATTTATATGGTTTGCACGTTAACATGATTTTTTTTGTAACTTTTAAAGCTACTACAATTTTGAGTTAACCTAATCTACATTTTTACAATAAAAATGTTTGACAGTGAGTAAAATACAATAGTAATTATTATTCCCTAAAATATTAAAACTGAATCGTTTCTATAAAAGAAGGTAACTTCTTTATTGTAATTGAATAGGCTATTTAGCACCGCGTCTTACTACCCGTTCGGGTTATACGCTTAGGTGTAATCCTGTAAACAAATTATATGAGTAGTAAAATGACTTTTGCTATAAAAATTTGACAGCCTTGGAAATATTTATAGAGGGCCAAACATTCCCCGTAAACGTAAAAGTTGTAGGAGAAAAAGGCCTCACGCAAGTAGGAAGAAAACGTTTATTTAATTGAATCGTGACATGGGGTCTTCTAATCAAAATAACTCCTCAGTGGGGTCGCACCCACAAAAAAATTTTGAACCCCTGCACTAGGGAAACGTTTTTAAAACTGTGCTCCGCTATCTTAGTCTTCGTGAGACAATTTTATATATCCGTTATTAGTTTTTATGAAATCGCATCGGTAGCAAGGATAGCCATATTTTAATTTGATAATAAAGGACATTTTCCAAAGGCGCTGCCAGAATATGTCATCTTTTCTGTTTTGTTTTTTTTTAATATTCCACTTGTAAATTTTTTAATGTCTTTATTGAATGCTCACTATATAAGTTTTAAACAAAATTAAGAGGACTCCGATATGAATTTTTTTACAGCTACTTCAGTCTAAAAAGTTTGGGAAACCCTGCTCTAGGCTACCTGTTAAGTTGTAGAAATAGTCCTGCAGGGACATACAGGCACCACATGGATTTTATATCTGTAGATTACGCTAATGTGTTAGGGATGAAGGTTTTATTTTAGAGGAAGGAGAAAACATTTGCATGGAACATCAGAACGTACTTTTGAGCAATTGAATTGAGCTTCTGCTGTGTGTATTATTGCTATTGCTGTCCGAGAAAGGGATTGTGTGGGGGTGGATAGAAGGTGGTAATTGAACGTGCAGAGAGGTTCTATCTATACAAGAGTGTGTGGAAAACCATTTAGGAAAAACCACTCTTACCACATCTGACTGGGATTCGATCCCCGGTCACCCGGTCATCGGCAATCCTGAATATTATGAGAGTGACGCCTTATAGCAGGTGTTGCCAACCCGTCACCCATCAGCCCTTTTGCATAAGTCTACCAAGATATTCATACTGAAATTTAGTTCCCTTTGAAAATAAAAAAAATAGACAAAATATATGGACCCATTTTCCAAACACGTCAAGAATTTCAAGAAACTGTTTTTTTGACAGCAATTTCAATGGTGGACCCACAGAAAAGTTGGGTGATGTATTGAATCAAAAATTAGCACAATTTTGTGTAATGGAGCTAATGATATATTTTTTGATGATCCAATTAATATCAGTATTATTGCCAAATATATTAATAAAATGTACGAAACGAATGTTTAAGAATTGAAATCAATAGATTTCGGAACTACAGAACACTTTATCCTTCAAAATATATTGACATGCAAACAAACATTTTTGGAAACTAGTAGACCACACAAAAGTTCCTTTGCTGAATATCTTAGTAATTAAGATCAAATCATATTTTAGATTATACTTTCCATGCGAATCAGCATTCTTCATAGTTAAAAGTATTGAAATTACATATAGATCTCTCCTTTCAGATGCTAATCCAAGGGACTGTCTAAGAACTGTAATGTCAAATTATGATACAGAATTTTTTAAATAATCAGTGAAATGCAGTTCCATCCATTACATTAAAAATCACATGTTAACATAATAATTTTTCTGAATGTTCCATTAATTAATATGTTAACCCGCCTCGATGGAGTAGTTGGCTAACACGCCAGTCGTGTTGAGCCAGATCACCGAGGACGGGGAGATCGGGGTTCGAATCTCGGTCGGGTGAACTGAGGGTGGTTTTTCCTAAATGGTTTTCCACTCTCCCTCCACGCAAATGCGGGTTCACTTCCTCTTAATTCAACCTTCCCAATTCCTAATCCATTAGTGTAATTAGTACTTAAGCGTATAACCCGAACGGGTAGTAAGACGCGGTGCTAAAATTAGTTAATTAATTAATTAATATTTTCTTTGTAAGAGAGTGTGATTAAATGTAGTCTCTATATAATTTATTTATATCAACCTACCTGTATTTAAAAACTAAAAAAAATACATGTAATTTATATGCATCCGTGAAAAAGCTCAGAAATTCATATGCGCCCTTGGTAGCACAGACTGCTGGGCTTAGACCATTTGGTCACCGAAACGGGTGCTTGAAAGTGAAACAGATTATCTAAATATCAGGATAAATAGGCCTACTGCTGTCAACATTTTTTTTTCTATCCCTCATAAAAGTCTTGTGAGTGTGTCGTTAATAAATCACTGTGCTAAAGAGATGTCGTGTTAATATCGACTCCATATCAGTCAGTCATAAAACCATTGTCGGCTGGTTACTCCCAGTCAGATCGCTGGTCGTTAATGTCACGCCTTCTGGCGTATAATAGCCTGTCTGTCGAACACGGGGATTATTAGCGCAAGGGTGAAAATAAACTACCTTTTACTTTATCATAAAGAGAAAATGGCAGCTTCTGTGATCTAGTGGTCATAGCTCCTGGCTACTTATCCAGAGGTGCCGGGTTCGATCGCGAGCGCTTACAGATTTTTCTGTGAAGCATTAGCTTTGGGACGGGGTCAACTTAGCCTCATGAAAACAAATGAGGAGCTACTTGGATAAAAAAAAAAGTAGCGGCTCCGGTCTAGAAAATTGAGCTTAACGGATGACCCCATGACACCCTCTATACACAAATGTTGGCATTATCTTCTCCAAAATACTGTGAGCACTCGGTCGGTATAGCTCAATTGCGAACTGACTCCATGGATTTATTTTAAAAGATAAGTATTGCAACCATAACAATTCTCAGGACTCTGAACAAAGTAGTTTATACAACTCTGTATGTTTATTTTTATTTAAAAAAATGAGGTTAGTTTACTGATGGGTGATGACTGAGGATTGATTTTTTTTTTAAATTCTGTCACAAACTATAATAGATTATAATTATGATAAAGTATTTACGATTGTGTTGGTCTAGTGTGTCTATTTTCAGCAGTTGTATGAACAACACTAAATTATTTGTGTTATATACTGTTGTAAATCAGGAGTTTCAGTATCAATAAACTCGCATCGGTGAGCACGTCGACTAAGTGTCAGGCTCATCTAGTCTGATTTGTCGGGGATGGAAATATCGAGGCTATAATCCTGGTTCGTTCTATTGAGGGCTTATTTTCAATTTTTTTCTCCGATTCTACCTCCATGAAAACGTGGGTATATTTCATCTAAACTCTATCTTCTTAATCCCTAGTCTATTATCGTAGTCAAAATACTTATAAATAGAATGGGTGTTACGGAGTGGAGAGGAAAAAACCATGAAAATATAAAATATTTAATTTTTATTATTAATAAATGCCTTGTTTGATGTATGATTTTTATAAATAAAGCATTGTTTGCTTTTATGTCTATATAATAAGCCCGAATTTCTAGTTATAACATACTAAGATCATCCAGGGAAAAAGATATATTTAAAATTTATTTAAATTTACAAAAATCGAATTTTCAGTACAAGATCAAATAAAATGTTGAAATGTTCAGAATCTGTGATGGACGTGTGGAAATCGTTAGCTACAAATGGGCGATCAATTAATATCACGAGCTATCAGGTAACACAGCCACCATCGACTCTGTAATTCCTTATACTGCCAAATGTACAATGACAGGTCAATCACAGACTCTGCCTTAAAACATGAGTGAAGAATGAGCACGGAAAAATCCCTGGATAGCTCAGTTGTTAGAGCATTGACGCACTAAGCCAAAGGTATCGGGTTCAATTCCTGTGTCCAGGTGTCATTTTTCAATTCTAAGAATATGATTTTTAAATGCGGATACAACAATAATTATCAAATATAATAGTTTTGCTATTTAATCCATCATTAAAACTAAGTTTTTTTTAACACGTCAGAAACCTTCTTATAATTTTCGCCTAAATTTGTATGGAAACAATATTAATAAAAATATCAAACAACTTGAATAGTTCTGGAATTCTAAGCGTCTCACTACTCTACCATGTAGCACCCTTAAGATGCCACAACTAAAATTGTTTCATACAGCGTTTCTCATTAAACGCCTTCAACTTGGAAATTTGACTTCCTTCAGGGTCAACATTCCAGGGGATAAAATATTAACGATTCTGGGCATGAAGGGTGATCAAGAATTAGCATAAATCGTTTAACTGCTGAGACGCTTATTTTTTATAGCTTCTTTAAATATTAAATTGAGAGATTAAATTCCGTTCCTTCGAACCAACCTTTTGCTATCATCATTAAAATGACATAATTTCCTTAGCTTGACTAAAATACTAACAAATATTTACAATTTCTGATTATTTTTCCCCCTCGCTTTGTAATATTTGCAAAGAGGTAAAAGACAGGCCTCCATTCTTCTTTAAGGTGCGGCCGAAGGGTATGAAAATATTTTTACAGTTTTTATAGCATTAAATTTGTTTGGACAAAATAAATAAAAATATTTCTCCAGTAGCAACATAGAGTTTAGTTTTCTGCACACGCTAATATCAACAGATCTTTAATATCTGTCAAGGGTGTCCTGAAATCTTGTCAAAACTTTTTAAATGAAGAGAAAAAGTTTTGAAAAAATTTCAGGACACCCTTGACAGATATTTAACAACTGTTGATATCACCATGTGCAGAAAACTAAACTCTATGTTGCTACTGGAGAAATATTTTATTTATTTTGGCCAAAATTTTAAATTCTATAAAAACTGTAAAATTACTTTCGCTCCCTTCGGCCGCACCTTAAGAAACGTTTTAACAGTCACATTAAACACATTTTGCTGGATCAACATATGACGCTTGGCGTTTAAAAAGTTTTTAAATAAAGAATACATTACTCTGAAAGTTGGTATCACAAATAGTTTGGTTAAAATTAAATTCTAATTATTTTTTGTCTAACTTTATAAATAACAAATTATTGACTAGTGAAACATTTATATTAACCTATTTAATGAATTAAGTTAAACCAAATATGTACCAATTTGAAGAATAACCATTTATACATAATGTTTATAAAATAAAACAAAAATTGTCAATACTAGGTCTAATCAATATTTTAACTAAATGATTCGAAAAATAAATATTTTTTAAAATTAAAACTACAACAATATCAGAGGTTTTTTTAAATTTTTTCAAATGCTATTTATAATATTTAAAATTTTAAAATAACAACACATCACCTAAATGCACCAAAATATCAAATAAAATACTTTAATGAGAAAATGTATTTGCGATAAGCTAAAGTTTTGGCAACATAATTTTTTACGTATACTCCCTATTGTACAGATAGAAAACTACAGAGTGATTAAAAATACAATAAATTATGTAAATTATTTTTAATTTACATTTGAGCTACTTGTTTTAAATCTGAACCCCTGTGGTGTCTAAATCAATATTTTCTGGTGGTTTCAAGGTGAGCGCCATTGCATGCACCAAATATTTTTGGAGTTATGATAGAAGGGAAATTCTAAGAGTTTCTCAAAAATTATAAAGTGTACTCTACAAACATAGACAACTAGAATGCGTTAAAGTTTCTGGATGAGATAGGATAAAAAGGAGTTTAGGAGAGTATCAAGAATACCTAAGTATAAATTATAATAAATTTAAAATTTTTATTTAAAAGAAATTGTTTTGTCTATATTTACAGTCAGAACTTGGATAGCTTTAAGGTGGTGATGAGGGAAACGCGAGAAAAGGCCAGTTTTTTTTTTGTATAGAAAGCTTTTTTTTGTCAAAATAAATCAAATATTGCAAGAAATTGTTTTGTCTATATTTACAGTCAGAACTTGGATAGCTTTAAGGTGGGGATGAGGGAAACGCGAGAAAAGGCCAGTTTTTTTTTGTATAGAAAGCTTTTTTTTGTCAAAATAAATCAAATATTGCGCAAATAGAAACATAAAGTTTAATTTTATTCACATGGGGATATCAACAGTTTTTGAATATCTGGCATGAGCATAGCGGCATTAAATGAGAAACTTTTTAAATGAAGAGAAAAAGTTGTCATTAAATTCCAGGACACTCTTGAAAGAAATTCAAGAACTGTTGATATCGCCATGTGAATAAAATTAAACTCCTATGTTTCTACTGGATAAATATTTGATTTATTTTGGTTTAAAAAAAAGTTTTGGTATAAAAGTTGTAAAAACACTAGCCTTTTATCACGTTCCTTTCACTCCTATCTTCAGGAATATCGATTAATTCGTTTGAAGAAAATAAAATATAATAAAAAATAAAATAAAATATAATAAAGCTCTATGTTTACAAACATATTAATAATTTTTTAGTAATCTACAAACTCAATAAAAAAATACTTTCTCAGTATAAAGTATTTGGGAACAGTTTTTAACCAACTTAATTTGGTTGAATGTGAGTAAACTGATCCTCGTCATAATGAAAATTGTGGAATTCCTATAAGAGATCGAAGATAAATACAACAGTTTTTTCCTTTGTTATTTCTACTCAGTAGGAGAGACAGGGCTACCGATAGCAGATGTGAGCTCTCATAACAGTACACATGAGAAATTGGGAACAAGTAAACAAAAATGCAAGCCACAAAAAAAAAGCAGATTTTATCCATAGATGTTTTTCTGAAATTACAGGGGTTAACTTATTTTGGTTCGAATTTAATAAAATCCAAATCGGTCTGTCTGTAGTGATAGCATTGGCATCTAACTGATTATCAACGCTTCTCATAGGTGTACTTAGAAAACTTCCTTAGAATTTGAGTTGAGCTTCTTTCACTTTTATACATTTTTCTTTATTAAAGTGAATGTGAGGAATGCCAGGCCTCTACCGTGGTTCGGATTCCACGTTAAACTGTAGGTCCTCCATTTCATCTCACAATCACCCTACCATTGCACATTAGCGTAAGTGCGTATAACCCGAACGGGTAGTAAGACGCGGTGCTAATAATAATAATAATAATAATAATTTATTAAAGTGGGGTGGATGAGGATACGAGAAAAAGGCAGTGTTTTTTCAGTTTTTATAGCAAAGCTTTTTTTCAGTCAAAATAAATTAAATATTGCTTCAATACAACAAAACTAGGGTTTAATTTTCTTTGCATGGTGATATCAAAGGTTGTTGAATATTTGTCATGAGCACAGCGGTATTATCTATTTTTTTTAAAAACATTTTGAACAAAGAGAAATAGTTCTAATCAAGTTCCAGGACACCCTTGACAGATATTAAAGAACTGTTGAGTTAACCGTGTGAAGAAAATTCTACAACTCTAATGTTTCTACTGGCTAAATATTATATATCTATTGAGCAAAAATAGTCTTGATATAAAAACTGAAAAAAAAACTTATTTATTCGCGTTCTCTATATTCCCATCTCAAGTCTCGTGCAGTTAATTATCTGTAGAAACCAAACGCTGGTAAAATTAATTGTTAATGTGACGCTAATCTTGTTAGATTGAAATGATCTTTTAAAAAATACGTATACAGCTAGATAAAGTATCATATACGTAAATTTGAAAAATTACATTTGTACATGGGAATAGAGAAGTGGTACGCTAAACCAAGGATCGTGGGTTAGATTCCCATGTCCAGTTGGTATAATTTTTCCAATTTAGGAATATAGATTGATTGTTCATATATTATACCTGTATATGGAAGCTACAGTATGCCCATTACTTCTTTGGAGCTCACAGCTTACTTCTGACAGTCAACATTTAGGTATACTCGTACCTAAATTTTGACTGTCAGAAGTGACAGCTGCTAAACACATGTTTTTGCAGATCATATGGTTCGGCGTAGGGATACAATAGTTTGGTCTGGTAACTTTTAAAAGCCGTCAGCTGTCAGCTATGAGCTGTCAGTCAGCACCAAAGAAGTCATGGGGCTGCTGTATTGTAATAAACTTGACGGTCGGTATTTAAATACCGTGTGAGTAATTTAGACACAAAATTGCAGGGGCTGATCGGCATAGAGGTGTGTTTGTTCATTTATTTGTACAGGTATATCGAAACGTGGGATCCACTTCAGTGGTGGACAATATACCAAAAAAATGGAAAAAGTTCATTCAAACGTGTGTCCCATTTGACCTTGTTTCCAAGCTATAGCCAATTGATTCCAGTAGACTCTTTGAATACAATATTTGATATTTATCTAGGTAGGTTCCTTGGGTTATTCCAAACACCTGGAAAGTTTTAAGTAGTACGTCATTCTACGACACGACTGCAGTCTTGCATTCAGGCCGAAGGTGGCCATTTTGGGCGCTTCACATTACTGCAATGCAAACATTACCATAGCTCAGAAAAAAAGTCAAATGGGTCACATGTTTATACCAAGTATTTCTATAGTTTTTTTTTTGTCTACAAATGGGTCACATGTTTATACCAAGTATTTCTATAGTTTTTTTTTGTCTCCTGCCCACCAATGAAGTTGGTCCTACATTATTACGGTACACAATGAATATAATTTATATTTATTTGACCAATCCCTCCCCATCCTCCTATCCTAACCCCTCTACAAATTTTAAAACTTAATAAATCATTATATTTCTCTAATTACAAGAAAATCAACCATTTTTTCTGCATGACTTAATTTGTTCTTCAAGTAAATATTGTAACCCTCGTACAACCATTCCCTCACAAAAATGGACATCAGATAGGAAAATATACAAGATTTTGCGAAGATTTTATATTATTAGAAGAAGAAAAATGGAGCACAAATAAATGAATAAAAAAAACAACTTAAAAACATAGCAAAGAATAAATGATGAAACACACTATGGCGGTATTATAAGGGTATGGGGTAAGAACTGAACATAAAAGCACGTGAGATAGATAAGAAATACGATTCTTTCAAAATCCCGTATTTCATCCCTCCCAGAAAACCTAGACGGCCTAAACATTCCTGAGATTCTCGTAGAAGCACGGCAAGGATTCCTCGCCCGTCGTAAACCACTCCTTTCACTGGGTAAACAATTAAGCTCCCCTCCCCCCCCNTATGAGGGTGGTTTCCCCTAAATGATTTCCTAATTTCTCTCCTCATGAAAATGCGGGTACACTTCCTTTGGATACGATCTTACTCATCCCTAACTTATTAGCGAAATTAGTACATAAAAATGCGTATAACCTGAACAGATAGTAAGATGCGGTGATTAAAAAAAACCTCTAATTCTCAAGAGTCAATCAATCTCTCAATATAGGAATAACAAAAGTTCGTGTCGAATGGGGGATTGACCTATATCTGAATATCTGCTATATAGACGGCCATCAATAATGTACCGCTACACAAATTCAATAAAACAATGTCAAGCCTACACGGGTATCTGGATATGTGTAATAACTTCAGTCTACGGGGGACTGGGTGATATTTTCCTAATGGACCACTGGCAAACAACATGTCGCTTAGTCGAGCAGAGCTTTGGGACGTTTGTGGAACCCGCCTGGGTCTATCGTATAGTTGCCAAATCCCCTGGATAAGGGAACTGGGGAATCCCGATATCTTGCCCTAGGAGGACAATTCAAGCTTCCCGGAAGAGGTCCTTGATGCACGGGTACACGGCATCATCCAAGTCTCGGTGCAATATCCGGACAACATTGCCGAATTAGGACAGCGGGAAGAGCCACGTCAGTAAACAAGTTGTCTAACTATTAAACTAATTTAATATTTTTTTTTGTTTTTGTGATAGGTAGAGGTTGAGATTTTAATTCCGGCCAAGATTACTGAGAATAAAGATTAAGCCGAAAAAAGGGATCATGTTGTATTAATCTCAAATGAGAAGCTAACAAGGCAAGGGAGAAGATAGACAGACACCCGCTTCAGTGACCAAATATTCTAAGGCGTCACTCTCGTGTTGGCCTGGTTAGACTGGCCTGCTGATGACAGGGATATCGGGGTTTTAATCCTGGTCGGGTGTACTAAGGGTGTTTTTTTTCTTACTAAATTCTTTCCAAGCAGATGTGAGTATATTACCTCTAAAATGTTTCCTTCCTCATCCCTACTTCACTCGAATAATTATCATATAAGCGTATAGTAAGACGCGGTGATTAAAAAATAGACCGGCAGCCATATTTGATCTAGAAAGGGGTTCCAACAAAACGAAGTAATCTGGCTACTGTCTAGTACGTAGCCTTATTAATATTATATATATATATATATATTAATATTTCTTTAGCTATTCACACATTAAAACATTTTTTGAAATATTATAGCTCTCTTATCACTTGAGTGATGGATTAGGACTAAACGGATATAGTAGTAACAATATTAATAACTTGTTCATGGAAAGCGCTACGTTTGTATCAAGTTTGGTAAAAACATTGTGAAGTAAAAAATATCAATTTTAAACCATTTTAAAATTCCCTTTTAGGTTAAGGCAAGCCGCGTAATTTTCTTTCGGTAATAAAAAATATCAATTTTAAACCATTTTAAAACTCCCTTTTAGGTTAAGGCAAGCCGCGTAATTTTCTTTCGGTAAAATTGTTTTTGAAAGATATTTACTTGCGTGTAATATTAGGCTATGTGCACGACCTTGTTCCGTTTCTTTTAATTAAATATTGATACATTATATATTTTCAACTAAGCGATTTTTCTCATTAATGAAATGTTTTGAATGGGATATTTTCAACAAGGCGATTCACTTTTAATTATATGTTGACGTATAAGATATTTTCAACATGGCGATTCAACCTTTAATCAAATGTTTATGAATGGGACTTTTCAACAATGTGATTAACTTTTAATTTTATGTTGACGTATAGGATATTTTCAACAAGGCAAATCATTCATTAATCAAATGTAAATTAATGGGATATTTTAAGCATGGTGGTTCCCTCGTTGATCAAATGTTTAGGAAAGTGTGATTTTCTACAAGGGAATTCAATTATTAATTATAAAATTTTTAAGAAGGTTATTGACTCATTATTTAAATGTTGCAATGTTATACATTTACAACAAAGTGATTCACTCTTTTTCTTAATCACCGCCTATTATTTATTATCTGTTAAGGTCACACGCATATATGATAATTACTCTATTGAGGTAGGGATGAGGTAGGAAGCATTTTAGAAGTAATCTACCTTCATTGGCATGGAAGGAGAGTGGAAAACCATATAGAGCAAACTACCCTCAGTAGACCCGACCGGGATTCGAACCCCGATCTCCCCGTCATCAGCAAGCCAGTGAGAGTGACGCCATAGACCATTCGTCCACTATAGTGGGTGATTCACTCGTTAATCAAATGTTTATGAATGAGAGATTTTCAACAAGGAGACTCACTCATTATTTAAATTGAGAAAACATACGTGTGTACGATTATTGATTGTACATGACTAACAAAGCTTAGGAGTTTGAAACAATCCTTATTACGGACACTAGTATAGAACCCGGGACCCTTGGCTTAGTGCACCAATGCTCTGCCACTGAGCTAGTCAGGATTAGTCCCCTGATTAGGGTAGTTATTCACTATGAGTCAAGAATGACCCTGAGCACATGATAAATTCTGGTTAGTTCAGTAGTAGAGCATTGATGCGCTAAACTAAGGGTCCCGGGTTGATTCCCGTCTCTAGATGCTATTTTTTCAAAATTCACAAATATTATTTCAGTGTTGTGACAATGTTTCAACAAGGCGGTTCACTCATTAATTAAATGATGACACAAGATAAAATGAGCAAGATAGTTCATTCATTAAATAAAAAGTAGATCGTTGTATAAGAGCAGTCTAAATATATTATGTTTACATGAGAGCAGAGAGAAAGACATGAACTAATATTTAATTCGTTAGAAACTACTGGTACAACTCTTTGATAAAACCAGACCACAGCTTGTGATATTGAACTACAGTTGCGGCTTTTGTGCAAAGGATCTACCCCTAGGAACTCTCTTCTCCCTCCTGCACTACAACACACTTCTATCTGAAGTGCATTAAACCCTCCCCGCTCCCTTTACAGAAGAGCGTGAAGAAGAGAGAGAGAGAGAAAGTAGGGGGAAGTATTCGTTGTTTTGTCCTAAGGGTGGATATTGTGCCAAGAGGATTCTGTCTTTGTTAATGTAGTCTGAGGATAGTTTTAAGTTTGAAATAACTGTAGCACTCCTATTATATCCATGCATAGCTAAGAGTGAATAGTGCATAGCACATAGTGCGCAAGAACTTAAAAAAATATACTTTCATTGATGGCCATAATCGATACATAGTGAATAGTGCAAGCAAAACTCATAAAGTTGGTCTGAACTTAAATGCATTATACATATATTCATTTATATTTAAGGCTATAGTAAAAAAAAAATCAGCTTGTTTTCAGAATTGAATAACATTAAAAAGTATTTTATTGTATATAAAGAAGGATAGTACATTTTATTACGGTTTTTATTATTTTGTAAATACGTGTAAAAAGTAATTTGACACGGTTACATAACTTAAAATATTAATTTAAACTTAATAAAATAGTTTAATAATCTACGTGTCCATAAACCCATGAAACAAAACATTATAATTGTTCAATATTGGTTTCCGTTTTCAGGTAAATATTTGGTTGAACTCATCTTCGGTTTTAAATTAAATGATACAATAATTCGTTCCACAAGCTTCAGGGTTTACATGGGGGTTATAAAGTTGAGGTACCCCTGCTCTCCATCGCCTCCCCATTACCCCACGTCATGGACTCGCTAATTAAATGAAAATAAAATGTTTGTTAACTCGATTTATAATATTTACCGGTATCTAAGCCACCAAGATCCACACACGTGCGCGCGCACACACACACACACACACACACACACATATATATATATATATACACATATATGCTAGATTTTGCCTGCAGCTTCTCACGCGTTAATGTCAGTTTTGAAAAACATGTTCATTGAAACCAAAAAAACGTTTCTTATCCCAAAATTTTAATTTTTCGCTCAGGGAAAAAATCGCGCAACCTATTAGTTAGAAATTACCATGACGAAAACGTTAAAGTTGATAAAAGATGTATCTTCAGAATAAAAAATATTTATATAGTGTAATTATTTCTGTTTGAAGTTTAGACACAAGGAATATTTGTATTATTTGAAGGAAATAAAGTATTAAATATAAGGCAAGGCATCTTTGTAAATTACGTTTGTGGTTTTATTATTAAGGGGGAACAGTTACAAGTTGCTGCTAGAACTATCACGGGAACACACCACGTATAGTAGTGTTCCACGGGATAAATACTTGCCGTGGAGATCAACGCCTGCCACCTTCAGGGTTTGTCCTTGTGCTGGGCATCGCATAGAAAACCTTGATAGTAAATTACATGCCTCTGTGATGAAGTTTTTCAGACTGTTTACCTGCAAGCGGGTCTCATTACACAGTTTAGGTGGGTTCAAATTACGCACCAAAACGAAGAATGCTCAAATTTTAATTGAAAAGCATGAATGGGTAAACCGAATGAATCAATGGAATTAAAAATATTAGACGGTGTAGCGCCTATTAGAAATGTAAGTGAGGTTTGGCGTTTAGAACTGATTTAAAATACAGTCGTTAATTTTATCAGCCGATTCATTTTTGGAGATAGAATAGTTTGCTCCAGGAATCACGAATGAAGCTTGTTCTGAAGAAGGCTTATACCGGGATAAATAAAATGGACTAATTCCTTGATATCTTGACCACGATGCAAATCTGGGCGGGACAACTTACCTTTGTTTCCTGCGAAGACTCCATTGCCGAGCTACAGCAATACATCGACAGTTAAATCTAGTTTCTTTCTTCGCACAGGTGGATGCACATGTTTATTGACAAGGAAAATTCTACAACGTCTGGGCATATGTAAGATCGTTTCAGGTAGGCGTTAATCTCGTCTGCTGTAGTGACTTGTAACGACCGGTAGAGTTTGTTGGAAGTCTCCTGAGAACAATACTGTGAAGCCTCCTATGAGCACATTGCTATTTCTGATTTATACTTAGGTCTTCAATTGATCTGTTATGCAACATTGTACTCCCATTACATAATATGAGATAATTTTGTAGTAATTATTATGTGAAACTTTGATTCGATATGTTTCACAATGCAATTTGTTTCTTAGAAATATGGAAAGGTAATTTATTTGTCGTATAAGCTGTTCTGTTCTTTTTTTCTTTTTTTAACATATTAGCGACTGTACCCGAATTATCACATTCACTTTTATACCCCCATTTAACCCGACGAAGCCACTGCAAAGGCAACACATCCCTCTAACTTGAGCCCAGCCAAGAATAATAAATTAATTACTAAAGTATTTCCTTTACTTTTGGGTTCATCTTAAAACTACAATTTTCTTACAGGATCTCTTGAACATACTATAATATTTTTATGTCCACGCAGAGCTTTTTCTTTGTTCAATAAATACTTGGTTATATTAAAAGTTTGAAATAGAAATGATAAATACGTACGAATTGTCTGATAGAAGAAGACTAAAGTCTATCACGGTCTTGTCCGAGAGATACCTTACAATTTGGTTGGTTTTGTATAACCTTTATTTAAAAATATCTTAATTGAAGCCCAAAGTTTCTACCAATTGATATGTTCTGATTCTATATTCAATATCCCCCGACATGATCTACCTGTGGGCGAGCCAGAGTGGGATATGATCTGTCACATGGAAAATATTAATATGATGGCGAGCAAATATCTGAGTGAAGAAGAAGAGGGGCACAAAGCGTATTTTTATAAAGAACTTCTCCTCTAATAAGAGTTTCAGTGCTTTGCAAACTAATCAATAGGATGAGTAGGTTACGTGGTTCACTGTACGTACATTTTCAAATTAAGTTGGATCTTTGATGACATGGAGCCGCACTCTCAAATAATAACACACTGTGTTATTCGGGTGAAGGATGAGGGTGTTCCTCAACGGAATCACTATTCTTTATGCACTGGAAATTCTTAATTTTACAAGCATTACATGAATTAATCTCATTGTAAGTGACCATCTTTACAAATGGATCCTCAGAGCACATATTTGAAGAAGACTATTAATGGTTTGTTGTATGAGTTATAAGTGACGTGAGATATATTAGACTACATGTTGTAAAAAAAATACACTTCCATTCTTTAGATGAACAGCTAAATTCATAACACCTTGAATAATAGCTACTGAAATGATTCCCCCTTATAGCTCAAGTCAATACTAAACATCCCTTGAACACTTCTCTTATTGTTTTACTTACATACACATACTTAATGGATTTGATGAAACTGCGCAGCTCCATATTAATGTGAGAATCAAACGATTTCCTATCGCCAACGCTTAAAAACGGATCGTTGCCGAGCACCTTCCATCATCGGGATGCCAACTACAATATTTAGAGTATCCATCATGCCCGTCAACGTAGCTCTTTGTAAGCTCTTTTAATAAATTTTCCTCATACACGGAAATGATCGATTCAAAAGTCCTTATGGGCCGTGTACTATTTGTTTGGTTACACTTGAATGCAGTATTGGGTCTATGTTTGAAACCGGAATCTTCAAACTTATCGAATGTATATCGTTGGGTCTGATTTTTTCCTAAAGTCTTAACATTAGCTTCACTTGTGTAAGTCCTCGTTTTTGCAAATCTACAGTGTTTATAAAACACTTGTGTTGTATTTAACGTCCCTGCTCACCTCCTTTAAGACATAGATATTTTTTAATTAACTTACAACATTTCTAGAGTGATTCGATATATTATAAAAAAAATACCGCATTCAAGTCTATTTAGTTATTCTCTAGTTATAAGCCAAGCTAGAACATAAGTACATAAATTCCTGTGAATTCAAAACAACCAACAAACTAAAAAATTATTTCTCTTTGGATTTACTATTGAAATGTGTTTTGTAATTACTTTTGAATTTGGCGATCAAGTTGTACAGATAAATAATGCATTTTACATTTATAAGGAGTATTCACCAACGATCACGCGTTTTAATACAAAATCTTTTTAAAACATATTTTTTTTAATTAATTTGTTTAATCGATAGCTTAAAACCTTCCTGGTAAAAATTTTAATTATATTTAAAAAAAAATTGCATTGAAATCAGTTAAGCGGTTCCAGATATCTTAGGAAACAGACATACAGACCAACACCTTGTTTTATAAGTAGTAGAAAACATATTTATTTATTTTCTCTGTAATCTTTAACTCGAAGTCCAATTACTATATTTCGAGTCCTATTCCTATTTTATTCTCTAATATTCATCTATCGTTATTCTTTTACATTTATTTCTAGTTCTACATAAGAGTAAGGATCTTTATGTAGAGAAGAAAAAAATATATATAAATAAAAAATACATAGTGTAAGTATTATTGTAGTTTTTCTAATGATTGTATATTAATACGTTGCCCGCTTCGGTTGGCGCATGGTCTAAGGCGCTACTCTAGCAATAGACTACACTGCCGATTAAGGTGAGATCGTGCTTTGAACCTGGTCAGGTATATTGAAGGTTTTTCCCTAAATGGTTTCCCACTCTCTCACTACACATATCGGTATACTTCCTTTAAATTAAACCCTCCTCGTCCCTAAACTATTAGTGTTATTAGTGCGTAAGTGTATAACCCGAATGATTAGTAAGACGTGGTGCTTTTATATATATATATATATATATATAATATTTTAATTTCTTTTGATATATATTTAGTTTTTAAATAAAAAAACCTCATCTGTTTAGTAGCGTGTCTGCCAACTGTACTAAGGGTCCCGTGCGAGGTGGAATATTATAACTAGGGCAGCCACTCTAACTGAAATATAAGAACTAGGATAACCATTCGAGGCGGAAGGGAAATTCTAAGAGTAAAGAGATCCCTGAAAAGAAAGGAGGTAGCACATTTGACCGATCTTGCTTCTATCCTTCTTTATACTCCTCTTCTTCCTCTAAATTTAACAGTCCTTACTCAAACTCCATTAGTATAAACATCAGTGTTATCATGGGAGGGTTGTAAGACAAAGTTCTTATTTAAAAATATAATATATATATATATATATACATATTTGAAAGGTGGATTTTAATTGAAAATTTTTAATTTTATTTTATCAAAATACAAGAATTATGATAAAAAAATACTTTAATATATGTTTATATATTTAATTTCTCAAAGTCTCCAACTGGCTTTCAAGATTTGATGAGGCGTTAAGTGGGTTGCAAACAGCCGACAATAGCCGAAGGGCTGTAGTCTGCCACCGCCAGATGACGCGCCGCCGACAGAACAATGCCGCAATCTCTGACTAAACGAGAAGAGACGCTTTTTTTTTTTCTAAACAAAACAAAGACTCACCTCTCTTTGAGTGGGAGAGTTTTGAACACGGGGCGGATATATGCGCGAGCGGAGTTAAATGGGACTAAAGTAATAAGCTGCCTCTTCAGACTATGTTAGAAGCTCTATCTTTGTCTTCACAGTGGAGTTTTTTTGTTAGGTTATTCCTTTTTAAGGGAAGTATGGATGAGTGGGATGAATATAAAGCTTTTTATTTTTTTTAAGTTGAAGCATCGTTTCTTGTAGCTTATGATAAAATATTTTTCATTTTTTACATGTTTAATTTTAAAACACGGTTGCAAGCACGTAGACTACCTTTTAGAGGGAGCTAATAAGGAGAGATTAAATAAAAAATAAAGATGTATATTTCCCTCATTATTCTGATGTGTAGAATTAATATTTATTTTTATTTCTAGCTTCTCTTCTTACTACCTACCTATAAGCATTTGTACTAATTACGCTAGTGTACTAGGGATGAAAGAGTTTGAATAAAGAGGAATTTTACCAATATTTACGTGGAGGGATAGTGAGAAATCATTTAGAAAAAAACCCACACTCACTCACCTGACCGGGATTCGAACCCCCAACATGCCCATCATAAGCAATTGTCTATTGCGAGGGTGATGCCTTTTAGACCATGTGGCCACTGAAGCTGGTAAGAAATAATATTAACTAAAAAAGGTAAGGTGAGTTTTTCCCCACCACGTTTGGGCTATACACATTATGTATTAATTACGCGAGTGTGTTAGAGACGAGGTAAGCTCAATTTAGAGGAGGTGTACCCAAATTCTCTTGGATAGAAAGTGAAAAACCATTTAGAGAGAGAAAAAAAAAACAGTCATTCCACCTGGATTCAAATCTCTGACCACCTCGTAATCGGCAAACTAATCTAACACGAGAGTGACGCCACTAAACTATTAGATCGCTGAATCGGGCTGTAAACTTATTAATTATGTTAAAGTGGTAGGGTAGAGGAAGATAGAGTTTAAAGTAAATATACCCGCATTTGAGTAATTCTGCTGAGATACTCCCCCTCTCCTCCTGGATTCTTGCTCGAGGTGGAATGTTCATTTTGAAGGCTTGTAGCGCCCCACTACCAATCGGTGACTTGCTCATTCTTCGTGAGGCCCTTGGCCCTGTCGAGTGCAAGTCTAAAACCTATTTTGTGGGGGTGACCTGGTGGTCTAGGGGTAAAGTGTCAAACTTCTGTGCTGGGGGGTCCAGGGTTCAATCCTCGGTCCTGGCCCAAATTTATCTGATTGCCAAACCCTTCCTTCA
>CABFWB010000199.1:181149-193915 GCA_902151455.1 Timema bartmani
GTAACTCTTTGAGATATGAAAGTACTTATCATTGAAAATATGTAGGTCTATTTATAATAAAAATCTTTTATTTGAAACATATTTTTATGAAACCAATAATTTTCAAGTTATACGCAAATATATATATATATATATATATAAATATATATATATATATATTTAACTTTTCGAAAACTAAAGGTAAATTATTGCGACTGTAAAAAAATCTAACCCAAGATATTGATGGATGTCAACATCTCATGACCCCCCGAACCCTTAAAAATGGTCTTTGCAATGATGTCTGTCTGTGTGTCTGTTAAAACTTAAACTTAAAGAGTAGTTTTATAAAGGGTGAAAAGAGAAAAAAGAGATTTTCTCAAAATCGGCTCTAACGATTTTGATTAAAATTCGTATCTAGGCGTTGATTAATATTATAAATAAACTGGCTATTTACATTTTCCCATGAAAATGACTTTTAGGGTACTTTACAGAAGCGGAAATTTCCGTATCTCCGCAACTATTGAGATACAAAATAACTTATCATCGCAAAACTGTAGTACTATTAAAAATAAAAGACTTTTATTTGAAATCCATCTTTATAAAACCAATACATTCTGAGATATTGGCAAATATATTAATACAATTTTGTGATCTTTAGTTGTAGAGAGATACAACTCAAGTCTTAACGCAATAATTCTCTAATGCCATAGAGTAAATAAATAAGTCTCTCAAAAGTTTATGTTCTTTTTCCTTTATCCTCTAAGGGGAAATGTTTGTACAGCAATGATCTATCTCTATCATTGTAGACATAATAACCAATATTTACATTTTTGTATTGGTCTAAATTTATAAATGAGGAATTTAATAGGAATGCGATAACCATAAGATGTGCAACCCCTAAAAAAATGTCGAAAATAGCTCTGTTTTGATAGTGTATATTATCTCGTTTCCTATATATTACGAGTTTCTACTAAATATCTCCATTAATTTTAAACATGTGAGAGTGAGAAAGTCCGTGCGGAGTTCCGTACAATTTTTTTCTTATGATTATTACAGACTTGCGACAAGAAGTAGTTCTGTAAACAGTCGAATTTGCTCCCTCCATGTTCTTATCTACACTACATTCTTTTTGGATTCTAAGTTGAAATATCTCTTGTGATTTCTCCTTCGATTGGAAATTGATATTTTTCTTTGGTGGTCATGTTAGAGAGAAATCAAATGAACATTATATTCATAGAAATTAATCATTGTCTACGCAGTTTGAGACGTAAGTTTTGCAACGAATGTCAACCTTTAAAAAAAATTGTTCTCACGGTACTCAATCTAATGCTTAGAATTTTAAATTCAAATCACTTTAGATGAGCGATAAAATCAAATCTTTTTAAGTGACCGCCATGTTGAAGCTGATAACTAGATTGAAAACTATATATTTATATCGTTTTGTTTAGGTTTAAAGAATGTCCTTGCCTAATTTCGTTAAAAATTGGTCTACACATTCGACAGTTATTGTGGACCAATCAGACAGATTTTGAGCGCTTGCAATCTTGAAACTAATAACCAGATTGAAATAACTTTGTATAGATGTGGTTCGGCCTAAGATAAAATAATTTACTTTCAAGATTTCGTTAAAATCGGTCAACACATTTTAACAGTTATCGTGATTCGAAAAGACAGAAGACATTCTAAATGATCAAATTAAAATATAACCTCTCGATAAAAAGTATTAGGTAACTAAAGAAATAATAAAAGCAGTATTAAGTTATTAGAGACAGGTAGTACCTAGATTTTTCCCTAACTTAAAGCTTTAATATCCCTCTAAGCTGTTCCTTTGATACAACCGCCAAACATGAAAGTATTATTTAACACGACGTAGGTAAAGGTCAACCTTGAATATGTATTCGATCCCACCGAGTGAACAAAGGTTATCATACCACGGACGTTTGAAATAGATACTAAGGCTAAGGGAGTTAGTTGCTCGTTTCAAAAATAGTGTTGTTCGTAACTAATATTCTGTACATATTTAAACGAGATATTCCGTCCTTTGAACGCTCAGTCAGCAGTATAAGACCATAAACCGAGGCAAAGCAAACGTGACCATCTAAAGTTTGTCTTTGTGTAAACGATACAATATTTGCTTTGAGACCAAGAGAATCGGCTCTAAAGATAGTGCTGCTAGACTTGGAACTATAACTGGGCTCAAATTGACAGTACACGAGATTGGTGCTAACTGGAATGCACAAAACTATTTTTTATGTCCCTATACAAGTATAGACATAAAACCAGAGTTTAAAAGTTTAAATTTTCCACTCTGAAAAGTCCAAAGATTCTCATATTTTGGTTGCCTTAAATGCCCGGGAAACGTAAGGTGACTTTTATAGGAACGAAGGATGGATCTTTGTGAAATTGAATGAAGTAATTTAATAGGAACCCGCTTTGGTGGCCTTATGGTCTAACGAGCTACTCTCAAAGTAAATTAGACTTCCAATGACGGGGAGATCGAGGTTTGAATCTCGGTCGGATGTACTGAGGGTAGTTTTTCCTAAATGGTTTTCTACTCTATCTCCACACAAATGCTGATACACATCCTATAAATATAGTCTTCCTAATACCTAAAAAGTAAAAAAACAATAGGGTAATTAGTGAAAACGTATAAACCGAACGGTTATATAGTAAGACTCGGAGCTAAAAAAATTAATTAAAAACAGGTTCACAACATCTTGTATTGGTATTTGTATTTTCCTTTGTTCTTATTTGTTCTCCTACTGCCAAATAGGTCCACCTAGGAACGTTATAAGCTCACTTAGTATCTGGAGTTTATGAATTTTTTCTAGAATATTCTAGTACCTTAAGGATTATCTCATTTTTTCTGATGATAATAATAATTAAATGAATAGAAATGTTTATACTCTTTTAAATATCGTAGTTTAAATGTTAACTAGTGTGTTGCCCGGTAAGTGAGGTCACCTGGTCCAAGGCGTCACTCTTCTAATAAACTGAATTTCCGGTGACGGGGAGGTTGGGGTTAAAATCACGGTCAGATATACTGAGGGTAGTTTAACGCAATTGCTGGTACATTTCCTATACTCTATGTTCTACCTCCATACATATTTAGATAACTCATATGAGCTATGAGGTGTAAAACTAGTCTAGACCTATTCATTGTTTATCTTTAGCCTTTGAGGATATTTCTATGTTTTTAATTAACTATTTATTTTGCCAATGCACTAATAGCCCAATGACGTTTGGAGATGTATACATAGTGTCCCAGGATGGAATTTTCTAGTAATCCTATTGTCCCTGATTAGGGAATATGATTTAAACTTTACATAAAAAATACTGCCACTATACACAATTTTCCCTATTGAATGACATATTAAGAGAGTTCATCATAGCGGGCCCAGCCCATCTCAGCTCCCGGCTCGCGCGAAATATGGGAGTAAAAGGTAAAAGAAAAGACCTACGATATGCCAGAAATGTGAGCAGTGTATTCGTATTCGAACGATTGCTCATAATTTTCCGTTGTGACGATGGGGGGAAAAGTGACAAAGTTCCTTTTAAAAAACTACAGCATGTCTCTATTAAGACAGAATAAAGATTTCTGGACAATCCTTAGCTGTGAAGCCATTCTAAAATTTGGGAACCAGTAGCGTAGCGAGATTTCTTCTTTACCTTGATATAAGAAATCTCGTAGATATCTTTCCCAACTTTCTTATTATTGTTGTAGACGAAGTTCAAAAGGTATTATAAACTTAGAGTAGAAACGTAGTTCCCGAAAACAATTCAGACCATTGTATTCTAAGCAATGTGGCCTGACAGTGACTAATATTTTCTCGGTAACCGAGGCAGCCGCTTTAAGAACATTTAACTAGAACGCTTCGCTATCCTGAAAAGTATCAGTCTTACTTTGATGGCTTATACTATGATTCTCTCTTATAAGTTACTTTATGGCTGAATAAAGCAAGGTAAGCTTTCTACCCGTGTGTACAAGAGTGACACAAAACCACTAGGTAACTGTAAAAAAAAGGACTGGTGTATCTTATTGCTAGCCACCAGGCCAAGAGGAGAGTCGTGTGTCTTCGTGTTTACTTCTCTTTTCCACTATGCGGAGTCGCGCGACCATCATTATATCGTATTCCTCTTTCAAATATCCTCTAGAAATAAGAGAACTGAGTTTTAAAGGTCACCCCAAGAGTTAGATGATTTATGGTTTTTAGTTCAGGATCCGCTCGGGGGGGGAAAAAAGTGATAGCCCCACTCTCAATGCAACCACTGACTGGTTACTTTAAAAACAAATACCTCCTAATCATTTTTTACTTTCTCTCGATACCTTGTAGAGAAAGTATTGTGATCGTCATAAAAATATCGACCCTTATATTTTGATAAATATCGACTTTTATAACCCCCTTAAACCTTACATGTGGTTTTCACAATTCTGTTTGTTTACCTGTACCTCGGGCTTGAGTCGAAACTATTTTACCGATTGGGTTAAAACTTGGTATATGGGGTTTTCTTAAGGTCCCCCCAGAAGGTAGTTTACTGAAGGTCAAAAAGAGAAAAAAATCATTTTTCTCAAAATTCGCCCTAACAATTTTGACTAAATATTTATATCTAGACACTGTTTATCGTTATAAACAAGATGACAGCTCTCATTTTCTAATGAAAATGACTTCGAGGATAAGGGAAATTATCAAATTTTCATAACTCTCCGCATTTGTTTGAGATACAAAATAACTTATCATTGAAAAAAATTGTAGCACTATTAAAGATAAAACCTCTTGTTTGAAATATATTTTTATAAAACCGATCATTTCTTAGCTATAAGCAAATATGTATACTTTTTAATTCAGCTCTGAAAATGAACTTGATTCTTATGCTCTTTGGTGGACAAAGATGTTTCTCTTTTCTCAATTTTTCTGTAACAGTGTTCCTAGTTCCTAATGCCATAGAGTAAGTAACAGTGTGTAATATTTTATTTACGATCTTTGATGTAGTGTTTCTACAACACTGTTTATACCTTTTATTTCGTTTCACAAACTTTTTTTTTTGTAAATATATATTTTAAGATAAAAGCTGGAGAAAGTTTGTGCGCTGCACCGTAGTATTTATTTTAGAATTATTTATCTTAAGTTACTCATACCAGCGTATAGTCAGAATACTCAAAACGACAGTTTTACCGGTTGTTCTCTATGGTTATGAAACGTGGTCTCTTACCTTGCACGACGAAAATAAATTTAAGGTGTTTGAAAACAATGTGCTTAGGAAGATGTTTGGTACAAAAAGAGCTGAGGATACTGGGGAGTGGAGTGTGTTACAAAATGATTAGCTACATACCCTGCCTGTATTCATCACAGGACATTGTTAGGATAATCAAGTCTCATAGATTACGGTGGGAAGGACATTCAGCGTGAATGGAAGAATCTAGAAACATGTTCAGGGTATTTACTGGTAAACACAATGGGACGAGACCATTGGGAGGACCTAGACCAGGGGTCTTCAACCTTTTAAGGTCTAAGGTCCAAAGTTTCTGTCTCTTGTTGGCTCGTGAACCACAATACTGTACCGACAATATTAAGGTTGATTACATTTTAAAATATTCGTATTAACTCATTTTTATAAATTTATACTCACACTAGGGATTAGGATTTCTTGTGAACAAGTGTTCTGTTTTGTTTTTCCTATTTTTAGATTTCTCATAGCAAATGTTTCATAGCATGTCAAAATTCATATGTACTAAAATGCAATACAATTATTCGTGCAAAAAGCAATAATCGGTTATAAAATAACGTTAAAACAATACGTAAATAAAATACGTATTTATTTTGATTATGATTTAATTATGTTAAATATAAATTTGTATTTGTCATTTTTTATCTTGAAATAATCTTATTTTTTTCATGAGCAAGTGGGCCGCAAAAAAGTTGCCGTGGGTTGAAGACCCCTAACGTACACGCAGATAGGAGAATAGCATTATATGGGTCATGAGAGATATAAGGTGTAATAATGTGGACTGGATAGAACTCAAGATAGAGAGAGAGGGGGCGTACTTTTGTAAGAAAGGCAATGAAGCCTTTTTTTAAATATATTTTTAATGGTTCAAGTCTTATTACTCTCCCATTTTCTTGGAAAGAAACTTTTTAATCAAATATTTATATTAATGTGTTAAAAATGATCAAATATGTAGCGTACCCATATTTGCGTAGTGGAAAAGTGAGTAGAAATACAAGTAAAATCACCTTTAATACACCCAGCTGAGATTCTAATCCCGGCTTCCACAACATAGGTAAATCATACAGAATGAGACTGATACCTTTTTTTTTCTATATGCCCACTGATATGAGTTGTTTACTATTTAAAGTTAACATCCAAGACATTATTTTATTATAGTGTACTCAAAGAAAAAAATCATGATATGTTAATTTATATTACAGTCCACACAAATATTTGGGACATTTTTATGTTTAGATAAATACTTAAAAGCATTTCTTTTGAGTGAAATAATTTTAGGAGTATTTTGAAACTAGAATGATGTACCAATACCTAGACAGATAGAAAAGAGATATAGAAAGAGCATATAGCTCTTATATATATTTTTATGTGTGTGTATATGTGTGTGTATATGTGTGTGTGTATATGTGTGTGTATATGTGTGTGTGTATATGTGTGTGTGTATATGTGTGTGTGTGTGTGTGCGTGTGCGTGTGCGCAGGTGTGCGTATCCAGCTACCAACATATTGATCGGACCAAAAAAAGAACTACCCCAAACACATTTAAAGTTTCAACAAACCAACGCGATGCAAAAACAATTAAATGTTTCCCATCGTGGCTCTCCTAACTTTGACCATACAACGTCCAGTGGTCCGTGGTACATCCAAACACGAAATAAATTTCAAACCACTTTGGGGGGGTGACTCTTTTTCATTCCTACCGCGAGTCCCGATTGCCACACGGATTGGAACCGAAACTTAAAACTACTTTAGTACCAGTAGTTGGATTGGCTTTCATTTCAAGGTACTTAAGGAATCATCTTGCATAGCCTGAGCAAATAAAATATATTAAAAATAATACATAAAATATTTAGACATTTAATTTATCAGTGTTAATAATACTTGATTTTTGTTTTCGTAAATTTAATAAAATGCACCTGGACACGACTATTGATCACCGGTAGCCTACGTGCAAGTTTAATATTTCGAATTTACGTATAGGATATATACTTGACTATGTTATATCAAAAACCTAGAGATAATTTCGAACCACCATGCTTCGTTATTCATGTACTAGTAGCTGTACACAAGGCCGTAGCCAGGGCGGGGTTTTGGGGGTTCAAACCCCCTGCGAAATTTTATAAACTGAATATATATGGCTTTATTTATGGTTAAAACAATATTAAAATTAAGATACAAATACAAATTAGGGGGCTGTGTTACCATAAAAATCACTTCAGAGAGCTTCTAGAACTGTTTATCATTTAGAATTTTTTCTAGCTTCCAGCAATTGGGGGATGTGCCCACCAAACTCCTCCCCCCCGCCCCCCTGAAATTATTGGCTGGCTACGGCCTTGGCTGTACAAGCATTAGCTTTCTCCATTTTACAACGTTTTGATTAATTCTTAACAGTTGACAATGTGCACATTTTATCACACATTATTGAACAACCTAAATTTAAACAATATATATATTATCAACGCATCTTACTACTTGTTCAAGTTATACGCACATAGCCACCATCAGTAGACCCAACCGGGATTCCAACCCCGATATTCCCGTCATCGACAAGAACAACATATTAAAATTAAACTTAGTTTGACAAAAACTTTTTTAATACTATAATTTATATAATATTTATGCGTAATAATATAATACGTATGGAAGACTCAAATCACATAAAATATAATTTTGACTGTTCAGTAAGATTAAATAATATATTTTTATAAGGAAACAAACTTAAAATATAATTAGAAAATGTCACGTTCATTCCTTCAAGAAAATGAATTATCTAAACTTACCGAATGTAACGAAACCTAGCTTTCAGAATTCCTTTGAAACTCATTAGAAATTCTAAACAGAGAATTTCAGTATAGATTTACATAAACATTCGAATGTCTAACAAATAAATGCATTGTAGTGTTAGGGTCTCCTCTACATAAAATGAATTTGAGCCACAGGATCATCACAGAATCAGCTAACTTATACACGTCAACGTCTAATTTTCATTTACATCTTTAGCATTCATCTAGTCTTCACTTTACTTTATTTCACCAAGCCGTAGTCGTAACGCTCCACATGACAATTACTTAATAAACATGCTGTATACATGAGCTACAAGCAGACCGACGTGGAATTCAAGGAGATCTAGAGGTTGTTTTATATTAGCGTCACTCACCAACTGGTGGCAGAACAGAGATGTTTCGAATTGACTCAACTGCATGGCGCGTCATTCCTTACAAGTCCTGGAAACAGAAATAGCGTCAGCATATTAAAATATTTCCTTTATTTATATCATAAGAAAAATTAGCAACGTGACATTTTAAGTATATTATAGGGACATTTGTTTGCGGAGTACTTAATACAAACACGGACTCAAGGTAAACAAAAAGGACACACCAGAAATCAACCAAATTAAAAAACTAGCCATAAGTAATTGATATACCTGATAATTACTAAAGGACTTTTGTATTTTTAACATATATATATATACTTTTTTTAAGTTTTAATTTTGTAAATATAGATATAAATAAAATTGCTCAATGTTATTAATTCTATAAAAAAAATCCCATTGAAATTACATAAGAAATATGGCGTGATTTTAATAATTTGCTTTCTCTTTTATATTAAATATTTGGTTGGTCGTGTATTACTCGATGCCTGGAAACTTTTTATTTTTCATTTCTGCAAGTTTGATTATATAGTTTACATTAGTTGTCAAAATGATTTATTTATAATCAGAAATTTTTATCACGAAAATATTGGCTAGCTGTACAAATAAATAACGTAGATGCCATTTTTTTAAACGATTCTACAGTAAAATTACACAACCAAACAAATCTGAAAACATCTAAAAACAATTCGGCAAAGAAGAATACTTAGTACCGTATCTCCTTAACCAGTGCTCGCCTCAGGACCCGATGTTCATGAGTTCAAACCCAACCAGGGTTGACGGAATTTTTCTACAGTGATTTCTCTATCGATAAAAATCCGTAGCGTAACTTCCTTCGGAGCGGAAGTAAGCCATTGGTCCCGTTTCGATTGTGTAATGCTAAAGAACCCTAGAAGGTATGTTAAATTACCTTTCCCGCAAAATTGGTGGGCACTTTCACTCTTGTTCATAGAAATCCTCGTGTGCCTATATAATCATTCACTTCATAAATTGCACTGTAATACCTCAAGTAAGCTAGAGGTAAAACATACACACATTTGCCTGAAAGGAGAGTGGTAAACCTTTATGATAAAAGCACCCTCGTTCACCCTATCGGATTTAGAACCCTGACCTACTCCTCACCGGTAAATCATAGTTGTTAAGACTGACGCCTTTTTCAAGTTGTATTATAGGGCTTTCCCCCACTTACTTGTTTGATATTAACGGGGAGGTCAGGTGTCAAATCCAGGGTAGGTGTACTGAGGAGAGATTGTAATAAATAGTTTATTACTTTCCCTCCACACAAATGAGGGCACACTTGCTTTAATTTCTACCTTAACTATCCCTAACTCATTATTGTAAAAGCGCGGATATCCCGAATGTACCACGGAAGTTATATGTTTAGATAGAAGATCCAAATAAACTAAAACCTATTTTAGGTCAAACACAATAGGTAAGCTAATTATCGATTTCCTTTGGGGTTTCTATTTTCGAGATTACTAATCAACTTAAAAAAATTACTGTTTTCAGTTTGATTATTTGTGTTCCTCAACCTACTTTACAAAGTTTCTTATAGCTTATTCAATTTATATTCAGAACAGATATTGGAATCTCTTCTCATTTCTTTCTCATTGGAGAAACTTTAAAAAGTTTCAGTTCCTTTATTTCAGATTCGAGGAAGTACTTTGCTAAATAGAGGCACTTTATTTAAATTCAAAGTTGTCTTTAAACTAATTCAATATTTATGTCCTATCATCTAAAGCAGTGTTTCCCTAACCGTGTTACGCATACCCTGAGGGGTACGCGAGGGAATTCAAGTAATAAAACACATTTGTTGGTTGCAGTAAGTCTGTCTGGTCAACAAACTGTAGCGCAGGTTTTGACGTGGGTTCATAGACTTTTTATAAGCTTTAATTTCCCTCTGTAAAAGCTTTTCTTAGCTTACTAATAAAGATGGATTATATAGCCAAGCTATCATAGCTAAGTACGGTTTTAGCCGAATATAAATATCATAATCAATTCAAAGAATATGATATTTGGCTGAGCTACCTGATAGCTCATGATATTATTATTATTATTATTATTATTATTATTGGCCCCTCGTCTTACTAACTGTTCAGGCTATACGCCTATGTACTAATTATACCAATGGGCTAGGGATTATGAAGGCTTAATTTAGAGGAACTTCACCCGCATTTGCGTGGAGGGAGAGTGGAAAACCACTCTCAGTGCACTCCACTGGGATTGAACCCCAATCTCCCCGTCTTCGGTAGTCTAGTCCAACACCACGAGGCCACCGAAGCGGGGGTGATCTTCATTGATCACTCATATGTAACTAACGATTTACACACGTCCGTAACAGATTCTGTCTTAAAATATGAGTATAGAATGACTCTGGGCACGAGACGATTCCTTGATAGCTCAGTGGTTAGAGCATTGGCATATCAAGCAAATGTCCCGGGTACGATTCCCGTGTCCAGTTGTCATTTTTCAATTTAAAGAATATAACTAATAAAGGTTTATTAAAATTTGAAACAACATTTAACTTGACAATATAGAATATATTTGTTGATTTTTTTCTTTACCAAGCACTGAAAGAGGTATGTTGGTTAGGCCTGGAGCCATAGAGGGGTACACGACTGGAGAAAGTTTGGGAAACACTGATCTAGATAATACAAATTCATGACATTTGGTCTGGGGAAAAGAGTGGGGGGAGATAGCCTACGAGGAATTTGTCTCAAACTCATGGGCAAACATACCATTGTATTCCAAAATGAACGTATAGCCCAAATGGGTAGTAATATGTGGTCTTTAAAAAAATACTATTCCAAAATGGGCTAAGCTATTGACAAGAACATGCTTTTAACATTTTATGACCCGCTTCAGTGGCCGAATGGTCTAAGGCGTCACTCTCTGGTTAGAATGGCCTGCTGATGACAGGGATATCGAGGTTCGAATCCCGGTCTTGTGTACTGGGAATAGTTTTTACTAAATGGTTTACTACTCTCATTTCACGCAAATGCGGGTAGATTACCTCTAAAATGATGTATTTATTTCATTTGTAGTTTCTAGAACTTCACTTTTCATTTCAAATTGAACAAATTTGTTCAACGATGCCACAAATTATTAGATAATATGCAAGGTTTCCAAATACTTCCTATGTTTTTCGGATAGTGGATTTTAGTAACAAAAAATATAAATAAATGGCATTGCAATGATTTATATTATTTAGTAGAGACCTCATATTAATAATAAATTTTGATACATTTGGTTGAATTTAAATTATATATTTCCGTCTTTAAAAATGTTTTCAGTCATTTGTTGTTGTTTTGTAGGCCTTTAAGAGAAGATGTTATAGTATATAACTTCTTAAATTACAGCTTTTTTTTTTAGACAAGAGCCAGTGAGTAATTGATGACCATGCAAATTTCGTTATAAATGCTCTATTCTGTCTTTAAAATAAATTATTTGTAAAATTTACATTTTTGATTAATTAGGATCCTTGACAGTCACTAAAAATATATATTAAAATAATGTTTTTATCTAAGAGTAAATCTCTATCAATATTTAAAGTATAGTATTCCCATAGTACCAAACTAATAAATCTATCTTCTGCGTAGTGAGCCTGTTCATTTAAATAATATATTTGAAATATAGTAACATATTCACGTATATTTTATATAGATATTTGTCCTTTCCCTGAAAAATACCCCCTCAATAATTTTTGTTACTAAACAAATAAAAAGTCTCCAATTTATAATATATCTATATTTTTATGAATATAAAGTTTTTTAATAAAACCAAGCGTGTTATTGCAAACATAATTTTGAAATTTAACGATGAAGTTAAACCCATTTAAATGACTACATTAATCTAAAGAGTAGGTTATTGGTTCAGTAACAAAACCTCGTTATTTCTGAATGAAGTGTTCACTGTTTTTTTTAGTTGTTTTTTTTTAACTGTGATACATTTCAACGGTTGTGGTAGGTTTCTTTTAAGCTATATATAGTTAGTCAGATTTTATTTACTAAAAAAATATATAACTTTAAAATCATAAAATAAAAAAATATATACATGGAGAGATGAAGGCTTCATTAGTTAACTGAAATATAGCTTATTTTTTTATGACGTTCAGACATAAAGAAACTTATGATCTGAATCATCCTATTGTTAACCGGTTCTAGTCGCCATTGCTCCGAGCGTAGCGACTGTTTCGTGGCGTGGTGAGATATGGAAGCTTCAATTAATCACGGTAATGAGGATTTCGACACGGGTGCCATGTTCGTGCTTAATGTATGGATCGTGTTCGCCGGTGTTTTTATTGCCCTTCCCACACTCCCATCCCCTCCCCGCACATGAGCGATGTTTTCATGATGGATGGATCCCCGGTTTAACATCCTTTCTCACATTCGTCGCCATTTTTTTTTTTTTT
>CABFWB010000199.1:210129-239523 GCA_902151455.1 Timema bartmani
AAAAAAAAAAAAAAAGCTTCCAGCTTATTCAAACTTTCAATCCAATTTTCATAGGAAGATTCTTATCTGACAGCTAGAAAAATTAGTAAATATTATTTAACGTATTCATATGTCAAGGCTGTTACTTTTGATTTATAGTATCAATACCTATGAAATAATACAAATACATAATAAAAATATTATTGAAGTTGATCACAAAATGTATTTTATTTTATAGCTGGTTCTTCCTATTAAAATTAAAGCGTACATATTTTCCGCTTCTAAAAATACGTTTGAAATCCTCCGTTTATCATGTTCAAACGTAGGTGACAAATCAATTGCAGATTTTTCTTGGATTCCGTATCTATTTTTGAAATTTGTTGTAAAATTTCAATTCCAAGCATGGGTTAAAACATGGCGTAGTTATTTGACAGCTTGTTAAGAAGATTATATTTTATTTCTTTAGACCCAATTTAATATTCAATAAACCATTATTAAATTGAAAATGGATGGATATAAAGTAATATTTAACAATAACGTTACGTTAAATGATTTGTTTCGCAACTTGAGATGAAAAATATATTAAAATCTGCCCCCTCCCTAGAAAGCTGTGTTTTATTCCTGGTCATTGTTGGACTAATGGGGAATCCACCATTTGGTACGTCACGCGTGTATAAATATGTACTGGTAAAAAAAAGAAATAAAAAGAATAGATTGCTTGTGCAATCAGCCAAAAAGGTTGTAGGCTATTATTATTGGTCAGCAAATGACTGGAACAGTCAACGACCACAGTCCAGATTGAATGAAATAATTAAATATTCATTGGTTGAAAACAAGGGGAACACATTATGTTAACTACTCTTTATAGGGATGTGGGATCGTCACATAAAAATTCACACAACGATTGTAAAGTGATTGGATTGGCAGGAAAAAACAAATCGATTTGTATATGATGATTCCATCAATAAATGTTCCTAATATATAATAGGGATTTACGAACGTAGCCTTTTAAATGTGAGGATCAGTCAAAGAGAAGCTTGAAATATGTGAAGTAAAATCGAAGCCGAAGTCAAAGATAAGATTTTTCGCTTTTGTAACGTAACATTATTTTTATTTTTTAAATTAATAATTAATTTCATCTAGGTGGAGTAAAAGGAGCGTATAGAAAGCAAGACAGAAGATGGTATTGTCATGAAATGAGGATGGAAAATGAAAGAATTCCAAAATAAAGTATGTAGGAAAAATACCACAAGGCCAAGAAATATATTTAAGGAGCAGATAACAGAAAGTGTGCAAGTGAGAGGAGGAGAATGGAAGCTATTAAAGGAGGAATAGTAGGGGAAAGATGAAGGCATTTTACTAAACTAGTCTGATCACAGGCAGTAAACAGTTGATTTTGTTTTTAAATCGTATGGTACCAGTGACCAGATGGGACATTAGTCATTTCGTGCGCCTGCAAGTAGACTTTTTGTCGCTCTGGTGGCACAAAGCGTTGCCCAGGGTACACCTATAGTGGTTGTCTATATGTACCCACAATGAGATGATGTGAAGATAGCTATTTTGGAAGGCCAGTGTGCGTCTTAATTAAATCTAAAAGCCTAATTTACCAACTTCTGGTGACCAATGGAATAATTCCAATTAGTATAAAACTACCCAAGGTACCAGCTGGGAATCGAACCCGGACCACTAGGCTCGTAGCCAGCCAGGTGCACTGACCACTTCCCCACGAGGCCGAATAGTAGTTGTTGTTGTTGATGATGATAATGATGGGATAGAAAAAGCTTAGAGGAACAGTAATAGTACACTATATTATTTTATGTCGACATATTTTAATGTATCCATGCTTATATTATGGATGTCATTTAATCACTAGTCTGTGTTAAAATTTGATTTGGTAGCTGTTCTGAAAGTGATATATGTTGAGCTATGTCATATTTATTGAAATATTTCAAACTTATTCATAATTTCTCAACGTTTTCTTCTTCTTTGAAATGTTACGATGATGCGAAGACTATTACGGGCATCGAACTCAAAGATAAGGAAATTTGACCTTTTACCTCAATATTTTAAAGCTTCGTACACCCCTAATAATATATTCAGAAATATATTTTTACTTCATCTCGACCCCTCGGAGAAAGAATTATTGTGATCGCCAAACAAACAAAAATCGAGCTCGAGATTTTGATAAATGATGAAGTTTAATGAAACTCTGCAACTGAAAAAGGATCTTTCATGATGCCATTTATTTTTCTGTATCTCGGTCTAGAACCGAATCCAATTTACCGATCGGAGTATAATTTGGTATATAGGGTTTTCATAAGATTTCTCCAAGGTATTTTTGCAATTAGATATATAACCCTTAACTTAAGGGTATTTTACTGAAGGGCAAAAATAGATAAAATTGATGTTATCAAAGTCTGCACTACCGATTATGATTAAATTTTATAGCCACGCATTGCTTAAAACTACAAATAAAATGGCAATCCTCATTTTCCCATGAAAATGACTTTAAGGGTACTTTACATAAGAGTAAATCTACGATTTTGTTTTTATCTTCTCAACTACTTGAGGTACTAAATAACAAATCATGGTATGGTTTTATAACTATTAAAAATATAAATATTTTATTTGGAAATAATTTTTAGAAAACATTTTCTGAGTTACAAGCAAATATATCATGAGCCTGCAACCTAGTCCACGTGTCCATTGATGTGGGGGATATCTTCTAAACTTTGCCTTGCAATACTAGTTGTGATAACTGAGTGGTTTAAGGACGTTTATAGTAAGTAACTAGTGATTTATCAAGCCTTGTACTGTTGTGTATCAGTAATTAGTATATATCAGTTTCTCTATTTACAAATCGACATAAATTTTCATGGGTGATTAAAATATTGAAAGTATATTGTTAAATTTAGGCGACCTCCACTCTGCAGTGGTTCAGGAGATACTTCTAGGGGCGGGGAGTTAGTATTGGGGTGTTAAGTTAAGTGGTATAAGTAGTTTTAACCAAACTATATGTTAAACGAACATCTGAGTTGTGCTTATGTGAAATTTCATTTCAATCGGTTTAATGGTTTTTGATTGAAAGAGTAAAGTAGATTTGTAGTATTGAAACAATGACAGAGTGATTACTTCATAGTATAATAGTAGATAGGGGGCCCAAATTGTATTATTAATTTATTTGAAAGTAGTTACTATCAGTAACTTGAACTATTTAACCTAAGAGATCAAAATTCGTTGTATCAATTTAAAAACTGCTAGTTGGGAATATAGATGACCCACTTTTGGAAAACTAATACCACTGCAGTCATCAATACCCAACCTCCAGAGTTAAACATGCTCAGTACACGCCAATTTTTTTAATTATTTTTAGGATGGATCTAATGTAAAATATGTGTACACCAGCAAATATATCTTTTAACAAGTGTAGTTCTACTGTGAGATATATATAATTTTGATTGAATGTGGGATTCTATCTTTTACAGCATTAAGAACCATCGAACTTTTGACTTTCAATTCATGAAGAGAGCTTCATCAAGTCTCTTTCCCTCCGACCCCTCCATCCCTTTCCTCAGTCCTATTTCTCAATGTACCTTTCATGACTTAGATGAATGGTGTCAACTTTGAGCTCCAGGCTCTATACCCTCTTGAGATTTGTTGAAACGGAATTGCTTGCCGTAAGTCAAACAGATCTATCGAACTTGAATTTTAACAGAGTAAATAATTAGTTATAATTGAACGGTTGCACACTTGATAACGTATTGTTCAAGCTCTGACGGGTTTCTATTTTTATTAAAAACAGACCACCTATAGATATAATTAAGTTATAAACAATATCATTTAAAGGTAAGTGTTAGACCATCAAATCCTCGGACCCTTGCATTCTTAATGATAGTCAATATTCTAGGATTTGAGAAAATATAAAGTTCTAAGATTTTAAAATGAATTAATTTAGAATTTAAACATGTTTTAAAGCTTTAATACGGCTTATTTTTATTTTGTTTTTTAGTATTACCTGTTTAGGTTCTATGCATCACTATTTTTTTTTATTCACCCCTAACTTAATAAATTTACATTCTTAAAAACCATACCTCAGAACCTTAATCTAACACTTTAATCAATGTGTTAAAGTTATTATGAATGCATTACATCATAAAATGTTAAATTTTAGTTATTTATATTTACCCCTATTTTCATAATTTCTTTCACACGATTCGGATTCTAATTCGAGATCTATAATAAAAACTAATATTTAGGTTCGTAAAAAGTGAGTTCCACCCTGACTCATTAATCAAAATTTCACTGCACAATTTTAACAAGTGTATAATAAAAGCTATAAATATTGAGGAAACAGCACAAGGGTATTAAGCAAGTAAGAGTGAAAGTATAAAAATTGCAAGATACAATTGTGAGAGCACAATATGAAAGATTGCTGGGTGAAATATTATCTTTACAAGAGTACTAATAAAGTGTTGAAATAAATGCCAATGGTATAGAAAGTTCTTGGAACTGAATAAAAGATCCGTAGTTGAGTGCGCGAAATATTTGTGTAGATCTGCGTTGGGGGTAAATTTAAAAAAAGGCGCTTTATGGTGGAATTAACAGGTGAAAGAAGCTGTGAGATAAAAGGAAGAAACATACAAATGAATAATTATCGTGCAGAGTGAAACAAAGCTTAAGAGGTTGTGGGACGTATATAAAGATATGAATGCAAATAAAGTAGTAGAAGAGACTAAGGATCATATACGATTATAAGAAGAAATAATGCAGAATGATTTTGAAGGAGATAAGAAGCTTTAATGGATGTGGATAGAGAGAACTAAACAAATAGTGCAAGGAAAGACCTATTCCATTCAGAATGAACGTGGTGAGATGATCTGGTATTAAAACAGTATAAGAGAGCAATGGAGAGAGTGTTTTGTAGAACTTGTATAGCGAAAACCTAGAGAAAGTAGCAGAAAATATGGAAAATGGCACGATAATTGAAAGAATTAACAAGAATGAAGCATTAAAAGCTATGAAAGTGTTAAAGATTAGCAACACTCTGGGCGTAGATGAGATCACAAATTAAATGCTTAAGTCTGTGGACATGGTACTTCATGCCATATTGTGTGAGTTGTTCATTGTGTGTGCTGGGATATTGAATGTTCTTAATGAGTGGAAGAATGCTGTCATTGTTCCTGGGTGTAAAGACAAACAAAGGCAGTAAGAGTGAACGTAATAATTATAGAGCAATTAGTGTATTGATTGTTCCTTATAAATTTTTTGGGAGAGTCTTAATTGAGAGGGTGCGTGAAAAAACTGCTGACAATATTTGGGCTGTGCAATGTGGTATCATACCAGGTAGAGTCTGCATGGACCAGATATTTGCATTGCAACAAGTGATTGAGAAATGTATGGTCGTAAGGAAGAAAGTGTATTGTGCATTTGTTGATCTGGAGAAAGCGTACGATCGTGTGAATAGGAATATAGTTATGGAATATTCTCATAGTGGGTGCATGGTTATTAAATGCAATTATGGTAGTGTACGATGCAAGTAAAGTGTGCGTTAGGATGGATATAACTTTGACCAAATGGTTTGACATTGAACAGGGTTGTTTAATATATTCGTGGATATGTGTATGAGTGATGCGTGTGAGGACGCGTTTGGTGTACAACATACAATGGGAATGTTATATTGCTGATAAATTCAGATAATGCTGTATTAATGGCTGAGAATAAAGGTGACTTTCAAAGTGCATTAAATCGTTTGACTGTGGTGACAGGCAGAATGGCCCTTCGTATAAATGTCTCCAAAACTAAGGTAATAGTTTTATAAGGGTGGATCAGGAAATTATTGTCAGCTAAGTATAAATGGAAAACTGTTGGAACAAGTGAATGATTTTCTTACCTGGGCTAAATGTTTTGTAAACAAAGAAGAATAGGTGGTGAAATTAACAAATGGGTGGATACGTCTGGGAGAGCAGTTGTATGTATGTCGACCATTGCAGATAATGAAGTAGTATCGAAAGAGGCAAAGATGTCAGTATATAAAAGTGTGTTAATGCAAAAATTGTTTTGATGTGATGCGTGGGTTTGTCAGGAAAAACACAAGAGCAAGTTGAATGTAATTGGAATGACATATCTAAGAAAAATGTATGTGGAAAGATTCATATGGATGGAGTCAGTTTTGAATGGGTGCTGACTAAGTGCAGTTTGAAAGGGAATCCAATAGGTAAATGTGAAAGAAGTGTCTTGCGGTGGTTTGGGCATGTTAAGAGGATGAGTATTGATTTAGTGACGAAGAAAATATATGAAGGTAGAGTGTGTGGATCAAAAGGAAGGGGTAGGCCAAGTAAGATTTAGCTAAATGTTGTAGATGAATGTGTGAAATATAGAAACATTAAGAGTTTTAAGAATAAACGAGCATGAATGATTAGTTTATGGATGCTGTTAAAGCGAAAGTAGTATGCAATGATAGAGAACTGTGGAAAAAACGAAGTTATTGTTTTTTGAGCTATATCTACAGTTTCTTGCCTACCCCGTAAGGTACGGTGTATGTATGTATGTGTGTGTATGTATGTATGTATGTATGTATGTATGTATGTGTATGTATGTATGTATGTATGTATGTATGTATGTATGTATGATATGTATGTATGTGTATGTATGTATGTATGTATGTATGTGTGTGTATGTATGTATGTATGTATGTGTGTGTATGTATGTGTGTGTATGTATGTATGTATATGTGTGTGTGTATGTATGTATATATGTGTTTGTGTATGTATGTGTGTATGTATGTGTGTATGTATGTGTGTATGGATGTGTGTATGTATGTGTGTGTGTGTATGTATGTGTGTGTATGTATGTGTGTATGTATGTGTGTGTATGTATGGATGTGTGTATGTATGTGTATATGTATGTGTGTATGTATGTATGTATGTGCATGCGTGTATGTATGTAATGTATGTGTGTGTATGCATGTAATGTATGTGTGTCTATGCGTGTATGCATGTAAGGTTGTATGCATTTATGTATGTATGTAATGTATGTATGGTATGTATGTTTGGATATATGTATGTGTATATGTAAAAATACTGATTCGATTATTTCAAATCATCACAGTTTAATATAAATCTATACTTTTCTTGATATCCTTCGTGGTAGTTTCTTGTAGCCCCTGAAATATTCCGTAAACGCAGTCTGCAATATGAAATTGAGCGGCGTGTTGCTTAACCATTCCATGTCGCGGCGTTAACTCACAAGAAACCGGAGTAGGATAGGCCCAACTAATCATTTTGCCGATTAAGATTTATTCTTGTATTCAAATACGAATAAAATGAAGCACGTGAAGGGCGTGCCTTCTTGAAGGAAAATATTCTTTCACTGCGGTATTTATTACGGTAGATTAGCAGTTTTTGAAACATCAAAACCCAATAAATGATCCTCAATTATCTTGAATGCTTCTGCTGGTGTTTGAGGAAGGCTAAATATTTATTTAGGGTAGTTTAATTTAATTTCACCACTGCACCATTTTTCTTAAAAGAGTGAGTTAATTTATCCTTTTAATAATATTTTAAACCCATAAAACTTTAAATACATGGGGTTTGAACCCATAAGGATATGTTGATACCCCTAGATAACATTTTGATATGGATCAAATTTTAAAATAACACATACTTTCAAAAATGACGTGGTTTTTATGGAGGTCTGTTGCACTCTCAGCACTCAGGTAGGTGGACTCCATAACATTTTGGTGCATTTGTGCGTTTATTAATTTAGTATAATCCACTTTTTTATTTTTTTTTTATTTTATTGACTTAACGATATGTATTTAGTTTATCCAAAGATAAACATATTAGCTTATTTAGGTATTTTTTGAATTTTTTAATAAATCAAAATAATTTTACTGTCAATATACAAAATTTGTTTTTTCTGTGACAATATTTCAAGGTAATTCTCTTTTAAATACTGGTGTCACTAGATTTAAAATATTAATCAATACAAGATAACTAATAAAATAGAGCAAATAAGAATTAAAAATTACAAACTAGAAAATTCCACAATGAATAGAGAGAATGAAATTATTACGAAGAGAAGGAAAGGTTGGTCGACATAGAGGAAGAAGAATTTAAAAAGAGCAAATACTTTAAGAGTATAAAATGGAGTGTTATTGCGTTTAGAAAGCTCCCGGCCCTAAAGCTAAATAGCGTCCAGCCAGAAAAATATCACAAACAACAAATAGCCTCAAATGGTAAATAAAATAAATTGGTATCCTAACGTAATATGTATGCTGGAAGCCTATATAAAAAATAGACAGTGTTAAAAAGGAAGATTTTTTTAAAGTAATAAAGTTGAGAGTAAAATAACATATAATGTTAGAAGATAAACGGTCCAAAATAAAAATAAAAACTGTATCCCACTTTCAGCATTCGTAAGTTTCTCTGTTGTCCGTTCTCATGAATTAGAAGTACAGAAGCTGGTGACTTAGTTGAGAGAAAGGGGAAGGGAGTTATTTCCGCAATGGGCCTAAATAATCCATTATTTTTCAGAGGATTCATTCCCCATGGCCCAGCTCATAAACTAATTTGTGGTTGTTTTGAGTGTTTCATGTTTGATATTAAGTTAGTTTCTCCCAAGTCATGGGGGCATTTGACCAACAGTTTCCGTGTTAAAAGGGTCAAATAAAAAGGTTCTCCTGTTAAATCGTGTAAGTACTCTCTCACTAGCAGGTTGTAAGCCGTTACTTGTCCGCCTGATTGCGTCCTTTGTGACCGTTCTCTTGGCCGGCATTCCCATCAAGATTGTAGAGGTGATGGACCCGGGTATTAAATTCTTGCTTGACATGTCGTCGCCAAATGGAGGGAGGGCTTTGGGTGCTTGTGAAATGTGATACAGCAGTATATATAAAATATGTCGAGAGCCCGATTCACTTTGAGCTATGTGTATTCATTACTTGTTATGAAAGATTTGTGCCTACTACTGCACACATTGTTAAATTCTATTGTAGTGGTCGGCAACCTATGGCACGCATGTCAAGAGTGGTACGTGGAACGATTTTAAGTGGCACGCTGAGCGATTTGAATAAAAAAATATAAAACATTTATATTTAATTAAAATCATTGATGTGAGTAGTAAATTTAGTAATGTGTTTTATTTTTCAACGGTTCAATTGTTTTGTTTTAAAAATTTCAAAATAATGTATTCAGAACTTAAATTTTCAAAACACATTTATAACGTTTGTATTTATTCTGATTTTTATCTGATCTATATTAGAATATTAAATGTTCAAGAAACAACAGTTATTTAATGTATTCGATTTAGAAACATGTGTTTACATTTAAATTTTACAAGATCAACTTAACTTGGTTTTAATAGTTGTACTAGTTAACTAGTATAAAAATATAAACGATTTGGGTGGGCTTAAACTGGTTGGCACGCTGAGCGACTTTGCGATATTACTTCTGCACAACTCCATTAAAAGTTTGCCGAACCCTGGTTTACTGAATCGTCTGATTGGGTAATGTTGGTGGATTGGACACCATTGAGTTGATTAGAAGCAAATTTAAACAAGTATAGGGCACCGTTAACTCAATTAGAAGCCACTGTAAACAGGTTTATTAGTCAGTATAGACTCAACTAGAAATAATTGTAAAGAGGTGGATTAGTCACTGTCGACTCAAACAGAAGCAGTGGTAAACAGGTGGATTAGGCAATTTATTATAATATTAATTGGAAATAAATACAGTAAATTGCCAGTGGACTTCATTACAGTATAAGCCATCCAGCTGAGCCTTAGCTATTCCGTACAGTATGTCCGACCGAAGTAAAATGTATTCTTAAGGAGAGGGGAAGAAAAGATAGGTTAGGTTAGGTTAGGTTAGGTTAGCATTTCCCATTATAGCTTGATAGAGAAATCGTGGTGCAAGGTGGCAGTGCCCAGTCCACCTACGACCATCAGATTGCTATAGAAAAAATTAATAGGATTTTGGTAAAAAGGAAACTTTTGGAAAATAAATCACATTTTTTTGGAGTCAACATTAATATAATTTTAATTTATCGCTACTATTATTACGTAGGTATTGTTATCTTATATATAATTTGATAATCCCGTTTCCGGTAATAGAAATTACGACGAAATGACTGAACATATTTTGACAAACGACCACTCATTTTAACGGTTAGGAGTCCAGGATGTCAGAAGAAATAGAAGTTTTCCTCGAAAACCTGCTTCACAGATAATTTTCAGTTTTTCATTCTTTGTTTAGTCACAATGGAAACCGTTATTTGCTGCATGGCTGTAAATATCTAAATAAAATATATCTCTTTGGTTAAAAAATAATAACTCAATCTTTATTTGTTGGCCCGAGCACATTACAATTTCCTCTTTGGATGAACATTTCTCTTTGGATGTTGGTCATAACACATCTAAATTGAGATTCCTAAACTGGAGAAACATTTATTTTTTATTGGAATGTTGATATCGTTAATTCGCACTTAATATCAATAATCTCAAGCATGATTCTAAAATTCAATGGTTAAGGTGTTAAGTTCGTGAAAATATAGTCTACGTTTGGTTTCGCGCATGATAAAATGCTGTTTAAATATGTTAAGGTATGTATTATAAGCTCAAACACGATAAAATATATTTAAATATGTTTAGGTATGTATTATAAGCTAAAAAAACGATAAAATGAATTTGAATAATGTTTAAAACTAGCCGTTTTAACTATCTAAGTATGAGTTTTGATGTGTTTTTGTTTTTTCAAATAATGAGTTTTGATGTTCATTTTATTCAAATAATGGGTTTTGATGTTCATTTTAGCAAATAGTAACACAATACAAATACATAAAGTTACGTTTTCATTTTACCGCTTAATTTTGAGGATATGATATTTAAAAGTAATGTTTTGTGTACTGCATCTATTTTTCAGATTCTTACAAATACCAATACAAATATCAGTTATGTTTCCATGTTGATAATTCATTTTGAGGCAATGATATTTCAAAGTATCGTAATGTTTGAGTACCCCATCCATATTTTCGCATTCTCTCTTTCTATCAGACTCTCTCAAGCTCTAACACACTCTCTCCACTCACACACACATGCACACTCTATAAAACTCTCTCTAACATAATATTTTCTCATTCTCTCTCTCACACTTTATCCCTTTCTCACACACTCTCTACCCTTACATACACTCTTTAACACACAATTTCTCTCACGTTATCTTACTATACTCTCTTTCTTAAGCTCTCTCTCTCAAACTCCCTCGATCTCAATCTCACGCTCTCAATCTGACTATCTCACTCTTTCTATCTCAAACTCACTCTCTCTTTCAAAATCACTCTCTCTCTTTCAAAAGCACTCTCTCTCTATCTCTCTCTCTCAAACTCTCTCTCTCTCAAACTCTCTCTCTTAATTTATCTCGTTAACTATTTCTCTAATTCTCTCAATCTTATTATCTTTCTCTAAACTAACCCCTCCCTCTCCAATTTTCTTTCTAAAATTCTCTTTTACACAATATCTCTCCCAAAATTTTAAATTCTTTCTTTCCCAAACACACACACACTCTCTCTCACACACTTTATCAAGCATTTTCCTTTACATATTCTCTTTCTCACAGGTTCTATCTCCTCCTACACACACTATTTTTCTCTTGTCCCAGTTTTTCTCTCTCTAACACATACACATACTCTCACTATTACTCGCTCACACTCACTAAATCTCTCTCAATTGTTCATTCTCAGTCTCTTACACTCACTCTCTCACACTTACACTCTCATTGTCACTCTCACCCACACACTTACACAATCACACACTCAAACACTTACACTCTCATTTTAACTATCACATTTTATAGCCTCTATCATATGTCTTAATTTGATAAGCCTGTTTCCAATAATACAAATTACAAGGAAATGACTCAACATATTTTGACAAACGAACACTCATTTTAAAGATTAGGGAATTGGGATGCCTCTAAAAATGTTGGCTTGAAACTAAAACTCAATCTTACTGTCGAATTTTCCATATTTTACTTCTGTGGGGGCAGTGGTTCATCTGTACAATAATTCTTTGTTTACATCACCATGGAAACCATGATTTGTGTATAGCTGTATATTGGTAAATAAAATATTGGTCTTTGTTTAAAAATAATATCAGCTCAATCATTACTTGAGTGGTTTGGTGTAACAAATATATTGATATCTGAGAGAGGGGCCATTTTAAAGTTCTCATCGCGGCGTGAAGGGGGAAAATATACGTTTTTATCCAAATTATTCACCGAAAACTAAATATCTAAGTAAAGTTAATAGTCTTCAGCGCAATAATCTGCAGCCATTGCTGCAACGATCCACTAGTTATAATACAAAAGTGATATTTTAAGAACTCCTAACTTAACTTATAAATGTAATATATAAAAATTGTTTTACTAAATATTATAACTGTCAAATAATGTTTCCTCCTATCTGAATTAGACAATATTTATGCACCAAATGTAACAGTTACTAGGTGTACTTTAATATATTCATACATCAAGTCGTGGTCTCAACTTGAATTTTACTAGTACCTGATGTAGTGTCTCTAATTGTGTGATATAATCTTAATCTTCTAACAAGCAAAGAAGTGTATTTTTTAATTAATATTGAAAATATATTAAAATTATAAAAAACACTCCTTCCCCATTCTATTTTTTAGAATTTTAAAGTTAAAATTTATATATTTTTCAAAAGACTTTAAAGTTTTTTTAAAACGGTCCCCTTATCTGAATATTTAGTTTAAATGTTTCTATTAACATCGGAAAAAGTTTGTTTTTTCGTTTTATTTCATTAGTTTAGGAAACTTTAAGTCTCCCTCTGATTTTCAGATCAACTTTCACAAATTAAGGTTTTAAAACTTTAAAATGATTTGGAGTAGTGCATCTACTTTCATGTCAAATTTTAACTTCATATCACACCTAAAAGCTGTATTTCAATTTTCTATTCTATATGTTTATAAAAAATCATTCGTATCCTATTTATTTTAGAATGTGTCATGTTGTCAGCATAACAAGACTTCCGGGTATTAATCTCAGTTTTCTAAACAGGAGCTGTTATTTATTTATTCAAGTAGCTCCTCATTTGTCCTCATGAGGCTGAGTTTGACTCCGTTTTAGATCCACTGCTTGACAGGTAAATTTTGGAGGCACTGGGTATCGAACCCAGGATATCTGGATTTAAAGCCAGGAACTCTGACCACTGGATCACAGAGGTGGTCAAAGTAATTATATACAAATTTTAGTTACTAAAATTATCTTTTGGAGAGAAATAGAAATAAACAAACCCCAAAAAATGTAATTATTCAAATATTATATTTATAAATTGGTTTTGAAATAATTGTTTTTATCTAATGTATCTGAGCCAATTTTACAATGGAAAACTTTTAGTCTTCATTAGAAATATAACTAAGGACACCTTGATGTATAGGTATACTCCCAAGTGACTTAGCTAAGGGGTGTCTTAGGTGACGTCACATGAGCAAGTCCTAATTTGGTCGCCCCTACTGATCCTATCATGATTAAACAAAAGTGATGACGTTGCGCCGCAGTGTTACAAATTAAAATCATGTTTGATTGCTTTTAGTCGCAGCAGAAACCTCAACCAAATAACACATTTTCCTCACGCTCCACCATACTTTAGGGAAAGCGATCGTTTCGTTTTGGGGTTCATTAATCCGTGACTCATTTGACTTTATGTGCCCATGAAAATCCAATTTAGTGCAGAACGTTGAGAGTTAAATTCTGTTTGATTTTGAGAGATGCAGCAGCTAAACGGAGTGGACAGTTTTTAGTTCCTATTATACTATTATATTGAACTAGTGAATTGTTGCGGTGATGATTGCAGACTATCGATATCCAAACCTGTATCGGGAAAAGTTATATTGAATGAGGCTTCACGCGACTTTCTAGCTAAAAGTTTACTAGTCAACAGCTATCATATTTCCGTGTATTTTGATCGTTTATTCTTTAATTTGAAGCAAAACTTATATTTTTACCCTTTGGACCACGATATGAACCTTAAAACGATCCTTCTCTCAGCTCTTTTTCTGTCTCAACTATAACAATATTGTGGGGTTTGAATATTATATTTAATCTTCTAGTAATTTAAATAAGTACAATGAGAGGTATTTTATTTACCGATACACAAACCAGGGTTTTTATGGAGATGAAAAAAAAATTATTCGAGTGTCAAAATCGGTTCAACCATTTATCCGGAATTTCAATTACCGGAAATGGGACGATCAAAATATATTTATAGATTGATTTTGTTGATAGGGCCTACCTTTTATATTTTCTCTCCGTCGCTGAATCAAATGTTACATTTAGGTGGGAGTGTAGCGAACCAGTTAAGGGCAATACTTTTCAGTTTTTATCGTTTGAAATAAAATATTTATCCAGTAGAATAAAATAATTTAATTTTTTTCATATATTAATCCAAACAATTCTTGAATATCTCTCAAGGTTGTCCTGGAATTAAATGACATCATCTCTTCATTTAAAAAGTCTATCACCTAATGTTGCTATGCTCATGACAGATATTCAGCATTATTATTTATAGCACCATGTGAAGAAAATAAATCTTTATGTTTCTATTGGGGTCAAATACTATTTATTAAGGCCAAAAAAAAAAATATGTTGTTTTGCTATAAAACTACATAAACACTACCCTTAACTTGCATTTCCAACATTCCCATCTTAAGATTAGGACGGTTAGACCTTCCCCATAAATCACAGCATCTGACGACATACATATTAATAAAATAACAGGCCGTATGAATGCATCACTGGAGCTGTGGTCGAATGGAGTTATGTGTGTGTCGAGGTTTGGTTGAATTGGGCTAACATCTTACATTACATTCATTACTGTTTCCAGCCTATGGCCTGGATTAGTTTTTTATTCAAATCATATATTTTCCACTACCAGCTTGCTAGGCCTGTCATAGATTCATTTGTCTTGTAATCTAACTTAAGACTAGGACAGGCACAACATCAAGTCCCTGTGTGTCAATTTATCAATGTGAAAGGGTAAACCCATATTTTCATCAATGATAAATTTTCGGCCATGCTGGGAATTGAATGAGGGACCCTTAACTCAGTAGACAGACACGCTACCGACTGAGATGAGGTGATCTTTTTAGACAGTTATTTGTAAACATTATTAAATTTGCGAATTATTTCAGCATATATATATATATATATATATATATATACACATATATATCCGAAACCTTAACTCGGTTGGTAGCGTGTCTGTCCACTGAACTAAACGTCCCGGGTTCGATTCTCGGCATGGCCGAAAAATTTACCATTGGTGAAATGTGACTTTACCCTTTCGCATTGATAATTTAACGACTGGGGACTGGATGTTTGATCTGTTCTAGTCTAAAGTTAGTTTATAAGGCATATGAAACAACGATAGAACTAGCGAGGCGGTAGTGGAGAATATATGGCTTGAATAAAAAACTGACACAGACCATAGACTGGAAACAGTAATGGATGTAAAAAAAATTCAGTATATATTCCAAAATATTATATTAATGATTTTTTTTATTTTTCTTTCATCAACATAGTGTGGCTATTGTTACTTATAAAACCCAAAAAAATGCATATATATATATATATATATATATAAATATACATACATATAAATTGGCGTATATACATCAAAATGATATATGTATATGCCATTTTTCCTAGGGCACAATAATATCCACACTATGCTGATGAAAGGAAAATAAAAATAAAATAATTATGAATATATTTTGGAATATATATTAGTTTTGTTATACATATTGTAATCATCGTTATGGATTGAAGGAATAAGTTATTATAATATAGATTTATTATATTTGACGAAGTTAAGGTAAGATTGCCTTGTTTTACACTTAGCCAAATGACTATTAATATAATTTGAAACAATAGGAATAGATAATGTATTGCTATTAAATAAACCGGAGCTATCCACAAGCGAGTTAATGTGGGCTCCAAATCGAGTCAAAATTCATTGAGCATCTCAAAATTCCTGGCATCAATAAAATACTATCTTTATTGATTCATGCTTATCATAAACTGATAAGCGATTGTTATCAACAGGATCAGTCCTGATATCTAAATCAAATTTAATTATTTGAAAAATGAAAACTTGAACACGGGAATCGAACCAGGGACCTTTGTATTTGTGCACCAATGCTCTACCTCTAGGCTTTCCTGGTTTTGTCTCGTATCCAGTGTCACCTTTTCACTAGTTATTGGTGTATTGAAACTGGCCCGTTCCATTCTGGTCTATGAAGATGTGGCCCTGTACTAACTGTAGCACTTGCGGCGTACTAAGTCTGACTATGAAACCGGGTTATTATATTCTGGTCTAGGTAGGTGCCATCCTGTAGTTTAGCGCCGCACTTGTTGCGTACTAAGGCAGACTATAAAACTGGGTTATTATATTCTGGTCTAGGTAGGTGCCATCCTGTAGTTTAGCGCCGCACTTGTTGCGTACTAAGGCAGACTATGAAACCGGGTTATTATATTCTGGTCTAGGTAGGTGCCATCCTGTAGTTTAGCGCCGCACTTGTGGCGTACTAAGTCTGACAATGAAACTGACCCTAAAATGGTAACTAGTGACAGTATCATCCACTCAAAGCTATCTACAATCGTAGTTCACGGCATGAAAAGCCAAAATTCCCGGGTTCGATTCATGTTTCCTGTTGTCATTTTATATTTAATTGATTACTATTGTTATGTTTGTTATCATATCTGACAGCATGAAAGTGTGTTTTTTTATTTTGTTAAAAAAAGCAGGAATCCCACTTCAGTAAGATTAGATGTATGTAACACAAATGAGAGCTTGTGGGGGGAGATATCAGCTCAGCAGTTTTCAGCGATCAGGTCACGCACAAACGTGTCAGTGTGTGTGTTCAGGGTGAGGTATAACTGACGATACGTTATCATGATGCGCAATGATATGAGTCAGCGTTAAACATCTGTTGAAGCGCACCCAAACAAATTCCGGAGTTTTAGTTTGGACAAATAATTTTACCGCGTTGTTATTTTAAAGTAGCTTGTTTATTTAACACGGGACCGTCCTTAAGGGTATGCAAAAGGTGCGGCCGCACAGGGCCCTGTGATTCTGGGGGCCCCCGCGCTTTCTTATCTGGTACCAATGGGGAAACAAGTTGGGGGTGGGAAATATTTGCTTGCGTGCTCTTATAATAGGCTCCTTGTATAAGAAACTTATCAAATATTGTCAGAATTTAAAAACAAATAAAAACATAATCATGTAGTTTGATTTATTTAAGGGGTGGAGTTAGTTCCCTGTTTTAACTCCACCGATTTGCGTCCGTCTGTCTGTTTGTCTGTAGTAGATAAATATGTCTTACTATAACTTTTGAACGCATTGACCGATTTAATTCAAACGTGGGACAATTGTTCTATGTGCCTTTATACAGATGAAGTTTGTTGAAGAATAAAATTTAACCAAGGGTTGGTGAGAAATAAATCCCTTATATGTGTAAAATAATGTCTTCTAGTATTAATTATTACTTGTATTTACCTTTTAGGGAATATTTCCCTGGTAACTTATACGGTTGAACATTTGTACAAAGGTGCTAATTATTTTAATAACATAATAACATTTTTAATTGTTATTAATTATTCTTGGGGGGAGGGTCAGTAATTAGGGGCGAATATGAGGTTTTCCCATGGCTCTACGTCTGTTAAGGACAGTCCTGATTTTACGCTTGTGTCTAAAGATACAATATTGTGATCAAATGCTTGGTTGGATTTTTATTTTTTTCTAAATTTTTGGTGAATAATTGGTAAAGTTTTATACTGAAATCATTTGACTGTACTGAACCTAGAAGATAGCTATGACCAACAGCGTGCATTTGATATAATTATTTATCATTACATAAATAAATATTCTGGTAAGAAGAAACTATTATAGAGTACAAACACATTTTATTACTTTCCAAAGTGATAATATTATAATTTATCATTAGTGTTATTTTATAGTTATTGATAATATCCATCAAGAGTCCCAGCTTAAAATCACATTGCTTTACTTATGACATCCTTAGCTCAGTCAGTAGTGTGTCTGTCTACTGAGCTAAGGGTCGCGGGCTCGATTCCCGGCATGGCCAAACAATTTATCATTGTTAAAATGTGGGTTTACCCTTCCACAGTGATGAGCTAACAGCTGGGGGCTGGAAGTTGTGTCTGTTCTTGATTCAAGTTAGTTTATTTGTCATGTGCTAATATATTCAGTCTGTTAAGGACGTTCGCGTTAAATACCTCAAATAAATGAAATAAGTAAAATATTCCAAATGATCGTTCATAAGAAAAATAAAGGTATACTACTAAACAAGATTTGAAAGAAATAGTTTTGATCCTATTCTTGATGCTTTTGTTACAACAACATAATGGCATACATACTTGTTTGCTTGGCTGAGGGATTTGAATAAGTAACTACGTGATTATAATGGATTGTTATTAATAATCGTTCCTTCTGTTTCAATGCATCTAATTACCTATTCGTGCCATCTGCATTTAACTACGCTGTTGGGATAAGACAAATGTGGGAATGTATCAAAATTTTACTGAAGGAAGAGGGTAAAGTTATTTAGGTGAATACACCCAGCAATGATTTGAACCCTACCTCCCCACCATCGAAAAGCCATACTTTACGAACTTGGCGTTAAGTAAGCGTACACATTGAGTCAGGGGTCATTTACTTTACATGATGGCCTCGGCTGAAGCAGCCTGTCGCTTACTTAAAGGGGACGAAATCTCGATTTTTAACTTTAAACGGTTAATTTTTTAAAAAAATTTTATACAAGAGGTCGATTAGTGTATCCCGATTATAGTCACTTTTATGATGTGTATTTGAAAAACTTCTTGATCTTTTTACCTTTTTTTTTCACCTGCTGTTTACGATTTGACGCCCGAGATCGGCCGGCCGCCCCACAAATTTGCCGCCTTAGGCTATAGCCCATTGAGCTTATATTTGAATTCACCCCTGCATTGAGGTGGATTTTATTTACATAGTTGATTAAATAGAATAGTTGACCACATATTATATAGATGACTCTTATCAATCCCTGACTGTTACATTGAATAATTTAATATTTAAAGCTAGGTCTGTCTTATTGCTCCAATCGGGGGGCAGATCCGGGATTCTCGTGAGAGTGGACGTCGCTCTCACGGGACCTGGCCGGGAGGTTCCCACTCGGAAAATTCCTTCGAACTTTGAGAATAAATTTGAGAGTTATATAAAATTAATTATAAAATTTGAAGAAAAAAATCACATACAAGTTCATCGTTTATTTAAGTTTTTTTGTTAATTTTTGTTACTTAAATTATGTGTTAAAAATATAAATCAATTAACGACAGTGATTGACACGCAAATCAACTGTCCAATGAGATATTACTTGACGTTACAACTGGTGGTGACTATAAAATAGATTTAATTGGTTTAATGTTTTAATTATTATTGTTAATACTAACTAAAATGTCTTGAAGGGGGGCACGTGGCCCCTCTTGATCCGCCCCTGGCTCCAATAATCCAAATCATTAAGATATATTCCTGTATTTGTAGAGTTCATTTTCAGCCCTCCTGTACAAACAACGTAGACAATTAAATTTAAATGTAACTTAGCGTTTATTATTTTGGTAATTTATGTAGTCATTTACGTCATTAGATTATATTAAAACGTAGCCAATATTTAAAACATCTTTATTTAATTCATGATGTTTGACACTGATTTTAATTAAAAGCACAAATGTTATAATAAAATGAGTAGGGCAGATTTATGTTAATGATATTAACTGTAAATTGTTACATAGTATTAATATGTCGTTAGTAGTAAACAGAGAAATTAGTTAAAACTTAATCAAAATGTTAAAAGCTTAAAATTTATTAAAGACATGTGATATTTAAGAAAATCGAAACTATTTGTTTTTAAAAAGTTAGTAAAAATTTGAAAAATAAATAAATGAAATATTATTGTATTTACTTTGTCCACCGTGCTTTCATATATATTTCATTGATCAGAGATCTTTCGACATTTTATGCCATAATCAAACTTAATGATTTTATTTGATAAATATATTGTACATAACGTGAAGTACTTAGCACATGTGTGAACCTGTCAGACTTATTTGGTATAATGGATTAAATAGCCAAGCTATTATATTTGTTAAGTACGTCTATAACCGCATCTAAATACCATATTTTTTAATTTAAAACTTCAGCTGGACACTAGAATCGAAACAGGGGCCTTTATTTTAATATTTCAATGTTCTTACAACTAAGCTATCTAGGCGTAGTCCCGTGCCCAGGGTCATTCTTAACTCCTATTTTAAGGCAGAATCTGTGATGGACGTGCTAGGTCTGGTTCGTTGATGACGGAGGAAAGAGGTCGGGCTTTGAATACCAGCTAGGTATGCTGAAGGTGTTTAATCCGATATATTTTTCCACGCTTCGTTGACGCCAGTTCAGATACATTTCTTATCATTACTTTACTAGCAGAATTAAAATATTTATATCCCGGATAGTTTTTAAGACGCAGTTGATGGAAGATTTGAGTGGGATTGAGAGAAATAAAAGAACAGAGTGAGTATTAGTTTGTTGAAATATTTGAAGCACACAAACTTACAAAGAGCTACAAAATAAATTATTAAACATAAATGTTGAGGAGCGTAAAATTGGATTAAATTTTCTCAAAGCAACGGTGTATTATCCTGTCTCTCTAGACTATACGAACGAACTTGAAATGAATTTAAAGCGAATTAAACTACTGTGACTTATATTTTAGTAGCGAAGTCCTAGCGATGTTTCAAATAACTATCAAGGGAATTCGTGTAATCTCTTCCTGAGTGCTCTAAGAACACAATACACGCTCAACAAACTGTTTTGTCGCAAACAAAATTGCTTGACTTTATTTATTATGCGCATGAAAGAAGGAAAGTAAAAAATCTTGCTTAGGAACCATATATTAAAATAAAAAAAGTAGTCCGCCGTAGTAAAGTTTTTTATCACCGCGTTTTACTACCTGCTCAGGCTATACGCATATAGTATAATTACTCTAATAGGGTAAGTATGAGGAAGGAAGCATTTTAAAGTTACTCTACTCGTATTTGCATGGAAGAAGATTGGGAAAACATTTAGTAAAATAACACCGTAAGTATACCCGACCAGGATTCGAATCCCTAAATTCCCGTCGTCATCAGTAGGGCAGTCTAACACGAGAGTGAGCCTTAGACCGTTCACCCGCTGAAGTGGAATGTTATTAATATAGTATAAAAAATATTGTATTAAATATCCAAGCTCTGAGTGAAAAATGATCCTAATCGCATAACGATTCCTGGATATCTCAATGGCCAAAAATCATTGGCGAACTAAGCCTAATTTCCCGGTTTCAATTATTTTTTCCAGGTGTTATTTTTCAATTTAAATAATAGGGAAAAATAAGTTGATAATTTTTAAAAGATCCTTCCTATGATAATTGGGCTTCGTCAATCGTGTCTATAGTTGATACCTGGCCAATGAGTTCCTTATTAAGCTATGATAACAATACACAGTTGCAGTTTAAACAAGGTGTGCTTACCTTTCTCCACGAGACGCCACTGAACTATCAAGGGTCTCAACGCTAGTTTAAAAAAAATTGTTTTAAAGGTTACGTAAAACACCTCTATTTAAAAAACATTAGATTGTTTTATATATATTTTATATTTAAAACTAAAAACCAACAATTAGCTTGGGAAGTAAAATAAATGGTACGTTGCACCACAAAGACTTTCTTTCTTTTTTATTTTAAAATATATTTTTGAAACAAAAAAAAACATACATTGTTGCAGAAACACTCCAACAAAGAGAGTGATGCAATATAATTCACATTGTTAAAGAAACATTCATAAAAGAGGAACATCTCTGTTCATTTGTTTTTAAGAGTTCCATAAAAAATACTTATATTTGCTTATAGCTCGGAAACTTTTGTTTTTATAAATATATATTACAAATAAAATATTTTTATATTTAATAGTACTATGAGATAACAGTGATAAATTTTCCTAACTCAAATAGTTGTGGTGACATGAACAAAATTGGAAATGTCTGTTAATGTAAATTAACCTTAAAGTTATTTTCATGTGAAAATGATTGTTACCATTTTGTTTGGATCCAAAATGAAATCAAAATCTTAAATTTAAAAAAAAAAATGTTTGCGCTAAAGCAAACTACCCCTAGGTTAAATATCTAACTAAAAATCTCCTCGGGGAGCCCTGTGAAAACCATATATACCAAGTTTTAACCCGATCAGTGAAATAGTTTCGGCTCTAGGCCGAGATACTGGCACAAAACAGACAGCGTCGCGAAAACCCCTTTTTCGGTAGAAAATTACACGTCGATATTTATAAAAATCTAGAGCTTTTTTTTTTTGCGATCTCCGAGGGGTTAAGAGAAATAAAATGAGTTAAATCCATTGCCTGGAAATAATATAAAGACGGGTGACCTGGTGGTCTAGGGGTAAGGTGTCGGACTTCTGTGTTGTGGGTCCGGGGTTCAATCCTCGGTCCCGGCACAGATTTATCTGATTGCCAAACCCTTCCTTCACCTCTAACAAGACGTGTAGCAATCACAACTTGTGAATGTGAGGAATGCCAGGCCTCCACCGTGGTTCGGATTCCACGTTAAACTGTAGGTCCTCCCTTTCATCTCACAATCACCCTACCATTACACATTAGCGTAAGTGGGTATAATCCGAACGAGTAGTAAGATGCGGTGCTAATAATAATAATAATAATAATAATAATAATAGTAGTAATAATAATAATAATATAGAGCCAGTTAGGTAAACAAAGAATATAACTCAAAATTCACTGCCACACCTTCCTTTGGTTACATTTCACAATACAAGTGGTGGCATGGCCGGAACAAAAATAAGAGAATACATACAATATTATTTCTCTTTCTTTGACTATGCCTCTAAAATAACACGACAAACACGCTTTGATGGACGCATGGTCTAAGTCGCTACTCTCGCAGTATACTAGACTGCCGATGATGGGGGATGTCGAGGTTCGAATCTCTGTCGGGTGTACTTAGGGTGGTTTTCCTAAAATGGTTTTCCACTCTCCCTCCACGCAAATGCGGGTACACTTAATCTAGATATAACCTTCCTAATCCCTAAAACTATTGGTGTAATTAGTACATAAGCTTATAACCCGAACGGGTAGTAAGATAGGATGATTAAAAAAAGACACAGTAAAATATAAAAAACAATTGGGAAACCTAATACATTTTACTCTTTTATTAGACATTAAAAATGAGCAATACTCTTTTCATCGCATTGAATCTACCTTACGGAAATTATCAAAAACTTCAATGTCCCATCGACTAAAATAATAACCAACCATTCCTAAAATGACCTTTCAGCAAAGAGTTTCAATTTACCATTTCATTTTCATTTTTTTAAATATTAGAGTCAAATTTCAAATATTGAAATAATACATGAGTATTGTAAAAGTTTACATTATTTATGAAATAAAGTTGAAAGATAATGCTATCTCTCTTAATTTAAATAAAGCAGAGAACATTTTTTAATCCCTAAAAATTTTATCCTTTTAAAAAAAAACCTAACTGTAATTATTTTTAATGGAAATATCATTGTGTTAGATAAAATGTGTACTCCAAAGGCACAAAATTTTAAATCTTTTAGCTTCTAAAATCAGCGTTGTATTTTTTAAGAGCTTAGATTGTTAACACACAACATTAGTTGTGAATTATAATATAAAGATATACTGTTCACGTGAAAACAAGACAGCAAAAAATGGAGTATTCAATCTCATAAATATTTGCACATTTGACTGAACATTTACATTTGTGGAGAATATATTATCCTAAAAAAAATCCTACATTTTCTCCAAGATTCTTAGCCTATGGTTTGATTAAAGATCATTTAAGACATTTCATGCTGGCAAAAAGACATTCCATACCCGACAAGATTCTACTCACACTAGGAAACATTGCACGCTCATCAGAAGACATTTCACACCACAATAATACAAGTTTACACAAAGTGCCACATTTTTAATTCAGCTTGGCTTCAAACCGAATCTTCTTGCTAGTGAAAATGTGGCGGTAAATTCGAGAGGAAAATGAAGATGATGATGATGATGATGATGATGATGATGATGAAGGAAGGGAGTATTGGGTGCCACCAGGGTAGTGGGTGGTAATTCAAGTTTCTCTTGTTCTTTCTTCCTCCTCGAAAAATGGGGCGTTCCTCCGGTTATCATAAGGTTTCTCATGGGGGATGGCACTCTAGCCCAGGGTCGACAACGTTCCGCTTTGAAATTTTCCGCATACGACTCTACACGATCCGTTTCGCTAACCAGGAGAGGAAAAAGAGAGCGTTCACGGTTGTTGCAAGTCGGGGAGGGAGGGCAGGAATTCCATTTTCCAACGAACATTTAGCATGTGCGGCTTAGTTCAGTGTCGGGGGAAAGGATGAGGTGGAACGCGAACGGTTGTGGGAGGGGGGGTCAAAACCTCTCTCTAAAACGATCCCCTGCGGCGTTTTTCATTACTGGTACGCTGTCACACTAATGAAATGACCAACCAGCGCCCGAGTTGTGCCCTTGTCTTTTATCTTGCCGTCTCTTCCTCTCTCACTCACTCCCTCGTTATGCCGCCACAGTTTTGTGAGCTTGGATTGCATATGTTAGTTAGTGAGGTCATCCGAAGGCAGACTACGGCCGTCAACGAGACTGATGCCATACAAACAAATGAGGGAAGAGTAGTGATACAATACCCTCCCTCATAACTTTGAAATTATATTGTTTCATCCGGGACAGGCCGCGGGAATCCTATAGTGAGAAATTAAATTCCGAAAGATTTCTAAAATGTTTAACAAATATATTTTGATCAGGAATTTAGCGTTTGGTAACTGTAGTAGAATTTTGGTAGGAATACACTTTTAGAAAATACAAACATATTTTATTTTTGCTGTCAACATTGATAACATTTTACTAAATTACAATTGTTATTTTATAGGTGTTGACAATATATATGAAAGGTGACGGCTGTAGATCACATGACTTGTCGTGAGAGCTGGTGAGCATATATCTATAAACGTTTCTAGGTGTCAGATAAGATTCTTACTATGAAAATTGTACACTATATAACCTATGTGTTTTAGTTTGTAAAATGTATTATACATAATATTTAATATCATCAAACTAAAGTCTACGATTTAAATAAGCTGTCTGACTAGGAAAGTATATCTATATATGAATATATTTTGACTTTTCAAAACTTCATGATGAAGTAGAACAGTAGTTACTAGCCCCTAGGTAGAAGGCTTGAAATAATTAGGAAATAATGCTAAAAACTGGCTAGTAATTCAAATATTGTTTTAGTTCAGTCCCTTTCCAAAGTAAGTAAGATATATATATATATATCTTACTATATATATATATATAGTATATATATATATATAGTATATATATATGTATAGTATATATATATATATATATATATATATAAATATATATACTATATATATATATTTGTGGTATTGACAACACTTAATACCAGTGCCAATTCATATAAAGGGTGACCAAACAAAACTAATACGATTTTGCGCATGCGCGTGTTTGTTTTCGAGCATCGGATTCATTCCCCCTTCAACCCCCACGTATTTACAATTCTTAATACCCTACCCCTCAACTACCATTACCACCGAAAAGCTCGCAAAACAGCGAAGCATCAGGCCTTTGTCACTAGTCTACCTTTCAGGCATTTTTGAAGTTTTTAATAACCTCAATATAAAACTGTAGGGGAAACTCCCAAGTATTATGTCATCATATGATGCCAACAGTGCATACTGAAAGTGAAATTGGTCATTTCATGAATTGGGAGAATTTCTGCGCATTATGTGAACTGGCTTCTTCACTAGTCCATTCTACGAACCGGGCTAAAACTCGTCCCGTTCATGAATTGGGGAACGCTTGTGCTACCCAGTTCATGGACTGGGGGTTTCATGAACTGGGCAGCTCCAATCATTACCCATCATTACCTGTATGAATTTTTGTTCAGTCCGTTAAATGGACAAGTGAAGAACGGGTTTGGTCTTTAAGTTGTTTTAACTTTTGAACTTATAGAATGGAAGGTTATGTTAAGTTAGGTTGGGTTAGCTAGATCTAATATCTTAAAACGAATTTTAGTTAAGCTTGTAGTAGAAAGTACAATAAGTTTAAGAGTTAGTGCAATTTTTGTTAAGTTTACAAGAACTTCATTAGAAGAGGTCAGGTCACGAACATGGGCATACATTTTCCCAATTCGTGAAATGGGCTGTTTCACTATTGGAAAAGCCTGAGATGTGGAATCACCGACTTCAAGACGGAAATGTTTCATCCTTCCCTCCTCTCAATAAATTAATTGACGACAGTGAATTCGATCATCATGAGCTTAAGAACTAAATTAATTCACATATGGACTCACTCGCAGAAGAATTCAACCGTTGTTTTCCGCACCTTTCCTAAGGGTGCCACATGGTAGAACAAAGAAACGTTGCCGACTTTTAGAAATCCCGCATTATTTAAGTTGTTCGATATTTTTTAACATCATTTTCAACGAAAGGTAGACGAAAATTACCAACTGGTTTCTGAACAGGTTAAAAACTTAAATTTTAATTTTAAAGATTTAAAAAAAAAATCTCAACGATGCTCTACGTGAAACTTTGTACTTTTAAGATTAAAGTAAAATTAAAACAGAATCGTTAAGGCTTTTTCTTTCATTTATAGGGTGACCTGGTGGTCTAAGGGTAGGGTGTCAGACTTCTGTGCTGGGTGTCCGGGGTTAAATCCTCGGTCCCGTCACATATCTATCTTATTACCAAACCCTTTCTTCACCTCTGACAAGACGTGTATTAATCACAACATGTGAATGTGAGGAATGCCAGGCCTCCACCGTGGTTCGGATCCCACGTTAAACTGTAGGTCCTCCATTTCATCTCACAATCACCCTACCATTACACATTAGCGTAAGTGCATATAACCCGAACGGTTAGTAAGACGCGGTGCTAATAATAATAATAATAATAATAATAATAATAATAATAATAATAATAATCTTTCATTTATAAGAGTTTTATAAACTCATGTAATAGTTAACCAAGCTATCCTTAATTTAGAGCTAGAATAAAAATAACTATTTGACCTTGACATTACATAAAACCAAATCCATCAAACCATTTCAGTTGTAGTCCTAGCTGCAGGCAGAAGTATATACAGACAGGTTTACAAGACCCACTTTTTTGGGTTGAAGGGCACATTAAACGTCAAAATTCAACATAATATCTAGGTTCAAAATGTCCACGAATGCGATACTTTCTCTTAATGAGAAAGTTAAGAGTGAAGTCACGCTGATCACACTAATTGGAAAAAAAATGTTCTCTTCAATCATGAGGACATGCGGATGTTAGGTTTATACCTTGAAATGAAGATGTTCCAGAAGTTTTCTACCATTAAAAACAACTCCCAGTTCTTCTCCCCCTACCACCCTTTTCTTTCGATTCTACCCAATTTGATGATATCTCCCCGAGTGCACAAGTACCGGAAGTGAGCGACGTTGTTAACACGGCACTGCGGTGGATGAGAAAGAGAGGAAAGAAAGGCGGAAGGAAGGTGTTCCGATGGTCCGATTCTATCCCACCCCCCTTTCCTCCTTTATCCCCCTGACAAACCTATCCTCTTTCCCGATACGCTAAGAGCCAATCAAAGCTGCGCTCTATCCGGCTCTAAGCCAAGCGCTATAAAACGTGACGTTTAAAACAAAATGTTTTCGTTTTCAAACCGAGGATTTAATGAGGATCCTTTTAAAACAAGACTATATATTCACAAAAAACCTTTTTAGAAAGCGAATATCTATTCACACATCATATATATATATATATATATATATATATATATATATAATTTGAATGTAGCTAGTAGTTCTGTGAACGGTATACCTCGCTTCCATCACTAGCAGATTAAATTAAGAATCTATGTTATGTTCTTATTGTTAATGCAGGCTTAAGATTTATTTTTGGATTTCTAATTAAAATATGTTCCATAATTTCTCCTTGGAGTTTCACTCTCACAGGTATAAAAAGTATTGTGATCGTAAAAATAATATTGAACTCGAGATTTTTATGAATGTCGACGTTTCATGATCCCCCGAATTCGAAAAAGTTGTTTTCTCAATGCTGTCTGTCTTTCTATCCGTCTTTTCGTCTGTACCTCGGGCTAGAGCCTAACCTACTGAATTCAGAGGTTTTATAAACTCTTTAAGGAATGTTCTAGAAGGGTGTGGCACCAACTTGAGAAAGTAATTTTATTTCCTTGTTTATAAAACCTCTGAATTTTCTCATAAAGTTCTCTTGCACTATGTAAAATTTGGAATAACACCTTATTTCCATTATTAAGGTAAGTTTGATAATATAAATGCTTTTTCACAATTAATTTCTATTTTATCAATCCACACTATTCAACCCATTCAATTATTTTCTCAATGTTTAACCTATTTAACCTATATTATTGCTAACTTAAACTCCATTCATGGTATGAATTACTCTCTGAAAGGTCTTTCTTCTTACCAATATCCTACTATATAATAGATTTCTGGTAAGGGAAAAGGGCCTTTCAGAAAACAATTCCTACGGTGAACAGACTTTACATTGGTTTCCTCAGACCTGATGATGGCAAAACGCCGAAAAATGAGTCGTCCAAGATCGTGATGATTTATCATAGGATTCGTTAAGGAGAATGGATCAAAATTTATACCAGATAAGGTATGTCCAGCTTTTTATCACAAACTTTCATCACTTTGTTATAACTAATACTGTCAACTTTAATATTTACAGAATTAATCTATCTATCCTTTCCATTTTTGGAATAATTTTTTTAAATTATATTCCAGATATACATAGTCAATTGTATTTTTAACCTAACAGCTGTTAAATGCTCTTATAATGTATTGTTGTTACTGATGATACATTTTAATGTTTTTTAATTTTAACTATCAACTTTAACAATTGTTATTCTTATCAAATTCTTTATCTTTCTTAAGCACTTAGTTTCATCAATGAACCAAACATTATTCATCACTCTTAATCAATCTTATATTTAATATATTTACCATCCATAATATTGTTTATGTTACATTAAATTACATTCATCTTTCAACAGTGGTTCAATTTTTAATTTTTACTTTCTCTCTATCTTACAGGTAGAGAAAGTATTGTGATCGTCAAAAAAATCGAACTCGAGATTTTGATGAATTTTGACGTTTCATGACTTCCTGAATCCGAAAAAGTGGTTTTTGAATTTCCGTCTGTCTGTCTGTCTGTCTGTCTGT
>CABFWB010000199.1:240946-279542 GCA_902151455.1 Timema bartmani
TATATCATTGTATATTATTTTATGCGTGTTCTTATGTGGAGTGGTGATGATACAATGTACATTATTCCGTTCAGAAATCTTACGAGTTTATAGAAAGAGAGAGAAAGTCTGTGCGGTGTGCCGTACCATTTATTTACTTAATTATAGAAATTTATTCATATTAAGTTTATAGATTTTTACTTCTATTTTTTGACTAGTTTATCTACATAAATGTGCTGTTATATTATCTATTTAATTACTTTTTGTTATTTAATCTTATGACGAAAAGTTTGTTACACATTGGAGTCATCTTCTAGCATAGCTTAAGTTTATTTCCTTATTTTTGTAGTTTAATCCCTCCTTCTAAAATTTACTATTAATATTATTAAAATATCTCCTTATTCTGACTTATAAGGTCAAATTTACCTTTAAACGTTTACCATGATTTACAACAATATAGAAGGCTATATTTTTACAATCTTTCTCCAGTAAATTTTGGCTTATTTATTTAAATTTTGTCTCCTTATCATAGATAGTTTAAGGTGGGAGTGTAGGTAACACAAGAAAAGGTAAGTGTGTATGTAGTTTTTATATCAAAACTTTTTTTATACAAATAAATTAAATATAGCTTCAGTATGAAAATAAACATTGAATGTGATGACAGATCCAATGGCTCTTTGTATAAATGCATCCAAAACTAAGGTAATAGTTGTTAATAAGGATGGATCAGAAAATAACTGTCAGCTTAGTATAAATGGTAAACCGTTAGAACAAATAAATTATCTTGTTTATCTGGGTAGAATATTCTGTAAAAATGGAAGGATGGATAGTGAAATCGAAAATGTGGGGGAATTAATATCGGGGAATAGTTGTATGTATGTGGACGATTGCAAAGAATGAAGTACCATCGAAAGCTGCAAAGATGGCAGTATATAAAGCTGTGTTAACGCCAACATTGTTTTATGGATATGAAGCATGGATATGTCAGGAGAAACACAGAGAGAGGTGAATGCGGTTCGAATGAAATATCGAAGAAATGTGTGTAGAAATACTTGTATGGACAGAGTTAGAAATGAATGGGTGCTGAAGGAGTGCAGTTTGAAAGGGAATCCAATTGCTCAATGTGAAACAAGTGTCTTACGTTGGTTTGGGCATGTTGAAATGATGAGTGTGGATCGAGTGACAAAGTAAATATGTGAAGGTAGAGTGTGTGGATCAGAAGGCCATATAATATGTGGCTGATTGTTGTAGACGAATGTGTAAAAAAAGAGAGACATTAAGAGTTTTAGGAATAAAAGAGCATTTATGACTCGGTATATGGGTGTTGAAGCTAAGGTAATATGCAAGGATAGAGAAGTGTAGAGAAAGTTAGCGAGGCTGTATTAGGCTGCGGTTACGGAACTACAAGCGCCCGCGAGCGCTAGCTAACACAAACAAGCGATTGTTTCGATTTCTACAGTTTTAAATTTGTATGGAAGAGTTTCTAATTTTGACACGCGCTAGTGCTGGCTGGTTTTCCATACCAGCGAGTAAATCGTTCTTCATCTATTTGCTCGCGCTAGTTGAAGCTTGTCAGCAGAGTAGTGAAGAAGGATTGTGAGAAAATAATTAGTGAATTGCAAAAACGACGATCTTCTATCTTATTCAAGATATGATTAAATGTAGCTGGCATCATCCTATAATAATAAAAAAAAATCGTTTTCCTTAAACATTTTATGCAAATGGTGGAATTCCCCCAGTTCACGTCGCTTTTCATAAATTGGATGCACTGAGTGTCTTCGTCGTCGTAGGTATCTAGATTTAAAATAATTACTTTCATATATAAATATCTTTTCACTCATAGACAACTCCATGATATGTTCACTTACTAAAAAGTCGTGTCTGCTCTGCTGAGAACTCGCTTAAATTCATAACCACTCTACAAGCGCAAAAGCGTAAACAAGCTACTAGCTCTTACTAGCGCTAATAGAAGCGAGCTGTTTCGTAACCGTACCCTTACGTATGGACTTGTTTTTTTTAGCTATATGCACATTTTCTTGCCTACCCTGTGAGGGAACGGCGTGATTAGGTTGTATGTATGTATGTATGTATGTATGTATGTATGTATGTATGTATGTATGTATGTATGTATGTATGTATGTATAATATGTATGTATGTATATATGTATGTATGTATATATGTATGTATATATATATGTATGTATATATATATGTATGTATGTATATATGTGTGTATGTATATATGTATGTATGTATATATGTATGTATATATGTATATATAAACATAAGAGTTTAATTTTCTTCAGATGGTGACCTCAACAGTTCTTGAATATCTGTCAAAGGGGTTCTGGAATTTAATGACAACTTTTTATCTTCATTTAGAAAGTTTCTCATCTAATATCTCTATGTTCATGAAAGATATTCAACAACTGTTTATATCACCGTGTGAAGGAAATTAAACTCTATGTTTCTACTGGAGAAATATTTGATTTATTTTGGTCGAAAAGAGGTTTTGCTATAAAAACTGCAAGAACACATTTTCTTAACTCGCGTCCCCATACACTTTCCACCTTAAAGACACCAATGGTCTATAATGTCACAAGAAAACATGACCAAATACCATCGGGAATAAAACAAAAAATATCCTTTAACAATCACCCGCATCACGCATACACGTATAAACGTCAAGCTCATCTATTATATGTTGAAGATGAGGACGTAGGTGCTAAAATGCTTGTAGTGTGAGCCGATGGTGTTTTTTCTTAAGTGCCCCTCCCCTCTTCTCCATACACGCAAATGCGAGTACATTTCCTATAAATTATACCATATTACCCGCGTAAGTGTCCGAATGGTTTAAGGCGTCATTCTCGTGTTGAACTGCCATGATGATGATGGGGATATCGGGGTTTGAATAACGGTTAGGTATATATTAAGAGCGGTTCTTCATAAATGGTTTTCCACTCTCCTTCCTCGCAAATGCTGATATATTACCTCTAAAATACTTACCTCCTCCTTCCTACCACATTAGAGTAATCACCACGTATTTGTGTAGCCAGAATAGATAGTAAGACTCGGAGATTTAAAAAAAATAAGCTTTCTTTTTTCAGGGAAATAGTGTAGCCTTTGTTTACCTTGAAAGATAGCAAGCTTACCTCTTGCATGATTCAATTTTTATGGCGCAGCTTATAAGATAGAGCCATAGTGTAGTCTGTCAAGGTAAGTCTCATGGTGAACAGTTTGTATAAATCGTTAGTTTTAAAATGTATCACACATAATTCAAAACAACGTTGTTGAATGTGTATTGTGTTAGAGCAACAGTTTAAAAAAATTCCTTATACATCCACAATTAATTGAAATAACAAGGTTTTATGGGGGGAAAGCAGAATAGAAAATAATCTTTTTTTCATAATTGATGTTAAATTCACTTTGTACATTTCCCAACTAAAACTATTTAAGCTTCCCACAGTACGGCATTTTTTTTTCTGAAGATGCTTCCAAAATGTCAAAACCAAGTTTTTTTATTTCTTAAACTAACACCTATGCTGCTTGCTTTACAGAAAGAAAAATAAAAAAAAATGAGAGGGAGAAATGTGAGGGAAAGATTTTTTTGAGTGTGGATAAACTTTATTTTTAGTTGGCGTATTCTGCGTCAAGCTTGAGGCGTAGGGAGTAAGAAGAAGCAGAAAGAGAAATGGAACGTTATATTGGTGTTTGAGAAATAAAACTGCGTGGGATGTTAAGGGGGAGGGGTCATGGGTGGGGAGGGAGGCAATAGTGTGTGGTGACAGCTGGCCGCTAGATGTCGGGTTCCGCAACGAAATGGGGCTAGAAATACTGACCAGGGACGACCTTAGCTCTCGTACAATGTGTTGGGGGTTTTGTTCTTGGTTTCATATCGCACTGGCAGATGAGGTGACACAAGGGGATTTAAGGGTGCCCTTTTACTTTAAGGAATATTTTCTCACACTGCGATATTTTTCAGATAATAGGCAGTTATGTAGTTTTTAAAAAACACACTAAAACAATCATGAATAAACTTAAACTGGTATGCCTCGACCCTATAAAACTTTATTTATTTGAGGAAGCCAATATCTACGTTGCTCCATTTTCACCTTAATCTTGGAATTGCGATATTTAGCGTTAATATGGTATGGAAAGAAATGTGAGTTAGGTTAATATACGTATTTATATCAAACCTTTTATTTTTATAATGAATAAAATATTGATTTAATAGATGAGTTTAGTATAATTTTCTTCTGAGAGTGATTAATACAGTTCTTGAATATTGGTCATGGGCATTGTGACAATTGATGATAACGTTTTTAAATTAAGATAAAAACGTTATCACTAAATTCCACTACGCTCATATATTAAAAAAAACAGTTGGAATCAATATGTGTAGCAGCTTATACTAAACTGCTCTATTATGGCACTATTTAATTTATTTAGTCCAAATGGTTTTTTAATTAAAAAATACAGTGGAACCTGACTAATTTGAACTTCCGTAATTTTAAATCGTCTTTAATTCGAATTTTTCGCCTGGTTTCAAGAATTTTATACTAAAACAATGTTAAAAAAAATCGTGAATAGTTCGAATTTTGTTTTGGTTGATTCGAACTTTTCGTAAGTTGTAATGTACTGTGCTGTATTGTTTTCCTAATTCTAGTTGCGGCGCCGTGTTGTTCTATTTTTGGAAACAGGGGAGGTGACGTTGTAATATGGTCAGTGTCCCTCTTCACGCTCCTTCTTCTCCCCCGCTCAACCATACGTCTTTGTTTACATACAGTTCTGTACTCCGTTAGTCAAGGTCGAACCTCTCGAGCGGTTACGTGCGCTGTTCTTACTGATTTGGTCGTAGCGATATTCTTGTGACGTGCGAGTTTATTTTATTTTGGTTTTTAGTTATTTTAGTTTAGTTTTTGTTTTGTTTTGTTTAGTGCATACTGTACATTTGTGTGTGTGTGTGTGTGTGTGTGTGTGTGTCGCTATGTCACTGTCGATTGTGCAAGCCACAGTCCTATAAATCATTAACTTTGGCCGAAAAAGTAGAGTTGATAAAAGAAGAGGAAAAGGGACTCAGAAATCAGAAATTGCAAAGGACCTCGGAATTTCCCCTAACACACTTTTCAACTTTTTTTGAAAAACAAAAACAAAAATTAGCAATGTAATATGTGGACAATTGTGTACTGAAGTGGTTCAAACAAGCGCGAGACAAAAAAGTCCCAGGGAGGCTGAGGATGGAGCATCTCGTGATGAAGAGGACAATTCTTCAGTAGTACAGGAAAGGTCTATCCCGAGTACGGCAGAAGCCATGGACCATATCCAAGAACTCATGCGTTGTTTTTTAAAGTCGCAACAATGTAAGTGATTCAATTTTCCAGTCAAAAAATCAATTAGAATCATACACTATGACTGAGAGACTTAAATAAGGAAAACAGGTTAAAATCTCTAACTTATTAAAGAAATTGTGAGCAGATTATATCCAAATGCGTTAAATAAAGTGTTTGAGCTTGGTTGCAAACCTAACTGTGTTTCTTTTCAATTCCTTTTAAGAAACTTATTTAATTCGAATATTTGGATAGCTCTAATTTTTTCCTGGTCCTTTCAATTTCGAACCATCCAGGTTACACTGTAACAAAATTACTGGCCTTAACTCACATTCCCCTCCGTACCGCCTTAAACTTTAGTGAAAATGAATAGATTTTATCTTTTCACACTTTTTTTTACTATTCATCTTAAAATGTAAGGTGATTAATTATATAGAAACTTTTTTATACCCTTTTCCTACATTTTGGCCTGAACCTTTTTGTAAATAACAAACTGTTTCTCAAATATCCAGCGGTTTCTAGACTTTGCATTGCATCTCAGCATTTCAGTAAGTGGGTTTCACACTTTAGCATTTCTAATGGGTAATGGTAGCTATTAACCTTCAAAATAACTGAAATAGTTCCCATTTATATTATAAGTGGCTGTAGCTACCCTGTTAGTAAGTGGTTGTAAAAGAGTAAAAAAATAAGTCAGCAATTCGATGGTTTGTCGTGATGTGATTCTCATTATATCCGCACTCAGCCCTTCGGCTTTTTAGTGTCGCCCTTCCACGCCATCTGCGAGAAATCACATGCACCACGGAAGTTCCAATAGTGCCGGTAGTTCCCCCGTTGCTTTCCACTTTGAAATTCTATGAGCGAGCGAGAAAGATTGTGCAGATTTGCCGGAAAGGTATTTAATGTATCTTCTAGGAATCTTTTACTAACCACAATAAATATGGAACCGTGCCGAAAATGGGGAGGTCGGGGTTCGATCTTGGTTGGGTGCACTGAGTTTTTTCCCGAAATAGTTTTCCACTCTCCCTCCTTGCAAATGTGGTTGCATTTACTCCAAAGTAAGCCTTCCTAATCCTTAACCCATTAGTGTAATTAGTTCATAGCTGTATAGCCTTAACAGGTAGAAAGAGGTGGTGGTAAAAATAAAATACGAAACCAATGGCTTTATTTCCACTCCAAACAGGTTCTGCCACTTATTTTCATAGCTTGGTAAAATTCTATTGGCCACGTCTGGGTTTTAACCAACAAACATTGGGTTCTAAGGTGATCAATTTATAGCAAGATCACCGAGACCGTTTTTAAAAGAGTATTCTATTATAATTTAAATTGTTTAGTATTATCATTAAAAAATATCTGTTTACCCATGCACACTGAGATCTTTTTGAAAGATGATCGACGCCAAAGCAGGTGGGGTGATAATATCTGCACATCCGAAAGATAGGATTCGATTGTTAAAAAAAAGTAATGTTCTGGTTTAAATGTTGCTGGTATCATTGATCCCGCGGTCGCTATGGTTACCATCCAAATTATCGACATTTAAAATTTACTAATGTTATTTATCACTTTTGTTGCTTTTAGCCTATTAATTAACTAAAGTTAAATAAATAGGTTGTAGGGGCAGAAAACAGAACAAAAAAGAGTGGAAACTAAATTAGATTATAAATCGCACTGTTGGAATGTTGGATTGAAGTTTAAAACAATATAAAAATACGCAATAAAGCCCTTTTGTCAATCTGAACTAACAAATAGAAACTATATTATTTTTAAATATAATGTTGTGTATATCGTGCACATGTTTTATAAATTAATTAAATGCATACCCCAAATTGAACCTAAAATTATTCGAATAAAGGGAACGTGGAGAACCATTTAGGAAAATCCCCATCAGTAATCCCGACCAAGATTCGAACCCCAACGTGACCATCACTGGCAAAACAGAATAAATATACTGGCACCTTTATAATCACGCACACAAATGTGGTCAAAGGGAATTTAAAAAAGAGAAATACAATCATAGGATAAGCTACAGTATTTTATAAACTTTAGCTAATATAGAACGAGTTAAATCCCATCGGTGGTCATGTGGACAGAGCCGTAAACCTGTTTTGGTCTTATTTGCTGTTGACAGGGAGGTCTGATTTCGAGTTCCATCCAGATGTACTCAGGATGGCTTTTTTCTATCAAACTGATTTTCAATTTCCCTCTACAAAAATGAAGATACTTTTCGATAAAATATCCCTTTTACTCGAATATTCTGAATGGATTGATAAACTCCTCGGTGAACCAAAAAGCGTGTACAAACCAATTTTCATAGGAAGAACTTTATAGGGGAACTAGAAAAGTTACTAGATCTATTTTCACGTATTAATAAGTCAGGTTATGTGATATGCAGCTGTCATATTTGATATATATCGTCCATATATAGTAGTAAAATATCAATTTTTGTCGTAAGAATTTTATTGTATCAAATTAAAGTCCCTTTCTATAAAAATTAGCCTCTAGATATGTTGCTTTGAGCCAAAAGCCCTTAAGGAACGCAATAAAAGATCAGTGCTCTCGCAGTTTTCGTAGCAAACACATTTTTCAGCCAAAATAAATTATTAAAAATTGATCCAGTATAAACCTAGAGTTTAATTTTCTACACATATTAATGTCAACCGTTCTTGGCAATTATTAAAGAACTTTTGAGACTTCCATGTGAAGAAAATTAAACTCTTATATATCTCTTAGAGAAATACTTTATTTACTTAGCCTAAAAATATATTTTGCTTAAAAAACTAAAAAAAATACTTAGCTTAACTCTCGTTCCCTACACTCCCGCCTTAACTTTCAGTCGTACTCGCATTGACGTCACAACGCACACACTTCCGTATTTCCCTCCCACTGCGGCGGAAACGTATTTTTTTACAGGACTGAAAGCATTTTTTTTTTTCGCCGACCTGTCAAGACTTATTTCAACTAACTTACCCTATTCTTTATGGCTTCCACTTGAGGAAACTGGATCTACTTACACTCCAGCTTAAATCAGAAAAATAAATATTTCGTTGTTGTGTAAGCATTCACAACCCTAATAAAACATTATTCCTGTCAGTCCAACCTTTGAAAAATGTTAAGTACTCTTTACTTATTTTTTGCAAAAAAAAAAAAATTAAAAATTGTTTGTAATATTTTCTTGTGATAATATTATACGGTTAGTAAATGTATCTTACATATGTATAAATATATATATATTATTTTTATATGTGTATATAAATACTTTTATAAATAATTCAGTTTGTATGTATATGTACTTTACTATATTAATAATCAAATAGCCAAAGCTATTATTTATGATTATTTACGCTGGGTTCGATTCCCGTGTCCAAGTGTCATTTTTCAATTTTCAGAATTATATATTAATGTTTAAAGACTTATAAGTAACAAAACTTATGTATAAAAGCACTTTTATGTCTAAATACTTTTGTGTATATAAGTGTTAAATGTATAAGTATTTATATATACATAAAAGTAATTATATTGTCTAAATAAATATGTATAGTTTAATTATTCACACATATCTATATAAACATTTATTGAATATCTATCATGAACATTCCGTAATTTGAACAAGATTTTTTTTTTCTTAACTTGGAAAGTGTCTGTTCAAATACCAATTTGCCCGTGGCAAATATAAAAAAACCAATCACTATACTTTGTGTAGAAAATTAAACTAAACCTATCTATGAACTTTTTTTTTCTGTTCAAGAATTTTTTTTAGTGAAAATTGTAAAAATTCAGAACTTAACTATCGTTACCTACATCATAAATTGATTTTCTGACGATCGGTATCGTATAACTTACCGCAATATTATTTTTTTTTAACACCGTGTCTTACTACCCATATTATGGCAAATAATTTAATTTGAATAGGCAGGGCTAGTCAGATCTCCAAGCGAAAAAAAAATTGTACATGTTGTGTGAGTTGACAAGACTTAGTATTTCCACGCAATGGACTTTGGATCGGTGATACAAAATGGCGGTGCTACGAGACGGCAAAGTTGCGCTGTATTCACCTGGTTGGTAGGCAACACATTATTATTATTATTATTATTATTATTATTATTATTATTATTATTATTATTATTATTATTATTATTATTACACACTCAAACCAACACAGGCGTCTCCATCTCTCCCTAACCCGACACACGTTGGTGCCAGTGTGGCTGAGCAGCATTGCACTGTTGGCTGTCAACATGGAGGGACATCACATGTTCCTTGAAATGGCAGACACAAATTATTGGGTGCGCGGTTCTTGTCAGGATTAACAACCACATCTTTGAGAGAATGAGCTGACCTGTTGTCAGGCATTTCATTGTCTGTTCTTAGTTATAATTTATTCTGCTTTCTACTTTTTATTTGCTGAATATTGATGAGTAGCCTACCCCCCCAAGGTGCATACAGCACCAACTTTGACGTTTTCTATCACCACCATTTGACGTCACTGACCCCAAGCTCATTACGTGGAAATATTTGTATTGTCACCCCCCTACAACCTGTATAATTTTGTACCTGTAAATCTTAATTACCATAATTATGTGTACAGGAGGTTTTGATCTCTGTAAGAAGTAACTAATGACATGGCTATGATAACATTTTCGTAAAGTAAATTATTATTTTTGTGTGGGGTTAAGACAGTAAATATAAACTAATTTAGGTTTATTATTTCAATAGGAAAGAGTAAATCAGTTTAATATAAAATTACAAATTGGAAGACCCATTAACATATCATGGGTCAATATTGTGACGAGCTCTTAAGTGAATCTTTTAGATTTTAGAAAAGTAAATTATAAATGAAATCAATAAAATATATATTCCTGTTCAAATTTTAATCCTAACCTAAAAATTTCTTCTTTGAATATATTATTTTTAATTTATAAGCTCTATTTCTAGAATAGTTTTGAAAATTATTTGAGTAAAACATCAGAATTCATCATAGAAAGGAATCGTTTCACGTTTGAAATACAAATATTAAAAATTCACAAATTGAAAAAAAAGTTTTTGGATGCATTCTTTTTATTCAAGCTTTCATTTTATTTTTATTTTAAATATGGTAAAAATCTCTTCTGTAAAACTCAGGAAATTGTTGTTGAAAATAATCATCCCTTAAATATTGCCCTTTAGATTAAAAGGTCCCCATTTAATATCTTTGGAAATTGAAAAACTTTTGGTACATTCTATGTGTAAGCTTTCATTTTCAAAGATATTTATGAGAATCGGTTCTGGGAGAATACCTGAATAGTTGTCTAAAGAAATCGCTTCACTTTTTACAAATATAGATTAAAAATGTCCTCCTTTGAATATTTTGAAATTTTATTATTTTTTTGCATATTCTATATTTATAAGCTTTCACCAAAAAAATTATTTGGGTAGAAATGTATAGTAGCTATTGAAAGAATTGCTTCACGTTTTAAAAATATAGAAGATGTTTAAAATTTCAAGAATATTTATCTTGTGTGCATATGACACGAGGGACACACAGGACTGGTCCAAACTACCACTCCTTCATCCTCCACCCCCCTCACACTTGTCAACCCCTCTAAAGTAAAAGGGGGCAACAACATTATTCAACTCCCGAAACTTTGTCAATTACAAGCCGAGATGTGATGGGAGGTGAACTGAAGAAATACCTCCTCTTCACCCCTTACCCTCTACCACCCTTTACCCGTCTCACAACTCCTCAACAGATTGAACAGCCCGCCAAGACCAAAGTTGCGGCTTGACATGTTCCTCATATACAACAGTCTGGACGCAAAGTTTCGACTTTGGTATCGATTGTTTGTCAAGTTGGTACGTATAGTTGAGTTAAATATTGTCTTTGTCCAGATAATTATCATCATTATTATTTTAAGGTGTTCTGTCTTACGGCAGGTCCACAGTGAACTTAGACTACCAATGCGCCCTGTTATCTGCTTCTTCCTTCAGCTCCCAGAATTCTCTTCTTTCCTTCAAGTCATGCAATATTTGAATCCTCCTTCTTCCTAAGTTCCTCTTTCTCTCAATCTTTCATTCTATGACGTCGTTAAGAAGACAGTTCCTCCTAAGTATGTATCTGATCCAGTTTGCTTTGTACCGAAGAATCAGATCCAAAACGGTTCTCTTCTAACCCACTCTTCAAAGGACTTATTCATTTGTCACCCCGTCTGTCCATCTGATCTTCTCAAGTCTTCTCCCGCACCACATTTAAAAGCTCACCAAATATTTCCTTTACATGTTCTTGAAAGGTTGTCCAGATATTATATTTTATACATATGAACCTTTATTTTTGGTCGGTAAGAATATTAGCTAAATTATCACCCACTTTTTAGGGCATGACAACTACTGTAAATGCCAAGCTCATCTAGTCTGATTTTTATTTTGTTCTGAATTTATGATTGGCATGAAATGGTTAACCCACTTACTAATAACAGTCAAAAATTATAATAGTTCTCGTTTATTTTCAGTCATATTAATTTTATATTAATGCTCATTGACGCTAAAATAAGGAAAATTCGTTAATAACAAACAAATATGGCTACAACAAAGCACTCCAAATATAAACAGAATATATTTTCTGTTTGCTATGGATAGGTAGGGTGAACATATGTACTGTTTGTGGGGTGAGGTCCGTTTTTCCTACTTAACAGGTGTTAGTACACGCATAGGTACTGCTTTTTAACCAGTTAGCGAAAAAAAATTCAAATTGAACAGTGCCAACGCAAGGAACGCATCCTTGAGTTTTATTTTTTGAAGAAATTTTATTTACAACTTCTATTTGGCAAAAGTTATTGAAATATGCAATAACTATTAAAATATATATCTAAAGTCTAATTAATATAAATTCCCATTAAAAGAGAAGAAAGTACCTACGTTTCACTTTTTTGTCGCATACATTTATTTATCAGAGATATTTCTTGATAACACCTACTATTTGTCACTTGAGTTGTTTTGCTTTTAATGCTACGTAATATTAGAACTTTTGTTCTGAAGTATTATAAAGAAGCAATTAGCAACTAACTTCCTAAATTTAATTATAATCAATAATGAGAATCTGATGAAAATTTAAAATTTAAATTTATTTAGGTTTCTGTTCGAACATAGTTTATTTTATTTTTACATTAATATTTGTTCTAAATTGATAATAAAATCAATGTTCTTTTGGGTATTATTTGACTTGATGAATGAGTCATCTTGAATTTAGCAATGAAAAAAGTGAGATTTAATAAATAGTTTTGTATTTCAAGTTTCTTTTTTCTCTAACTTTATTATTTTTCCTCTAGCTGCTCCAATTTTCCTTCATATATATATAAAAAGCAGGACTATATATATATATATATAGTCCTGCTTTTTCTAAAAAAAAATGGGTGTCATATGTAAAGGATTACTCTGAAGGCCTTTCATATTAAGTAAAACTTAATTTTAAATCAACTTCATGAATTGTGAACTATTGATATGCAATATTCTCTAATTTTTATGCGCTATGTATAGATATAAACCCAGATTTAACGCTGTTTGCAATCTTGTGAAAGTGATAATAGATGAAAGGAACATTTATGAATATTCAATATAAAAAAAGCTAAACAGAATTTGAGAAACGTTAAAAAAAAAAGCCTTCTGTCATAATGGAATTTTCTGGGGAATAACACCTAATATTTTTGCTTCATCATATAATATTAAAAAGCAAAGCAGAATCAATCAAATCCATGATTTGTTTTTAATATATAAATCTATATTATCAGTGGTTCTATTTCAAGTGAATTTAATTAATACGCCATAGTACATAGAGGATATTTGTTTTAATAAGACAGATATTTAATAAAAACTGTTATAAAGAAAACTGGCAATTAAATTTGTGCCACAGAGCTGTGAAAAGTTTTGTAGGCCATATTTATATGTTTAAGTATATTCTACTTATAAACTATGAATTTTTACCCTAAGTTTTCCTGAAAGGTAGCAAACTTACCTTATATGGTTCCACCATGGCTTAGCTTATAGGACAGGGCCATGGTGTAGTCCTTTAAGGTAGAACCTGTACCGTACAGGGCAAACGAACTGTAGATTATCATCTATAAATGATAGGGAATTTAATAAAATATTGATCTTTGTTTTCTAATAGACCTTATGTGATTGTTATGTCACGTAAAGTCTTTAGACTATTTATGTTTATTTAGTCATACCTATCACGTCAAATAAATATTTATGAATGATAGACTTGAAGAGAACCGATAGGTGACCTGGTGGTCTAGGAGTAAGGTATCAGACTTCTGTGCTGGGGGTCCGGAGTTAAATCCTCGGTCCCGGTACGGATTTATATGATTGCCAAACCCTTCCTTCACCTCTGACAAGACGTGTATTAATCACAACTTGTGAATGTGAGGAATGCCAGGTCTAAGCTGTAGGTCCTCCATTTCATTTTACAATCACCCTACTATTACACATTAGCGTAAGTGCGTATAACCCAAACGGGTAGTAAGACGCGGTGCTAATAGTAGTAGTAGTAGTAGTAGTAGTAGTAGTAGTAGTAGTAATAATAATAATAATAATAATAATAGAACCTATGAAAAAGCTTATACTGAAGAAGTGTACAGGCAGAAAGTACAAGGGCATAACAAAAATAAACTTTTTCGAAATTTGAGACATTCTAAATATTAATTTGTATTCCTTATAAAATCGATATAGATGTTTAATGTATTATACTACTCTATCTATAAATTGATGTAAATAATGGATGGATAAATGGATGTAAAGTTAAGAAAAAACTACACCCTATATTTACACACTGGAAAAGGTATGCCAAGAATCAGCTTTATAGATGTATTGGTTTTGAAGGTCTAGCGTTTACAGATTCATAAACATACACTTAAATATAAAAACACAAAAATATAATTACACAATCACATAGCTAAACAATAGCACAACCACACAAATAAATGTTGTGTTTTATTTATCTTATAACTTTTCATCTCATTCTAACACTAAATGTTACTTTTCTTATCAAAATACAAAGTTTTCTACAATTTTAATGTAAATGAGACAAGACATTTTATACCACCATTAAAGAGATATAGCTACTTCATCCCTTCTTTTCACCCCCTACACTCGATATTCCCTACCCCTTGCTTCAGGTAGACTGGTCCGTTGCTACACGACGCCAGAGAGCGAGTGAGACCACACCGTAGCGACCATAATCACAGACCATCTCTCCTCTCGACCAACTAATTATCGCTAATTCGCTCTAATGAGTGCGTGTGGTCTGGTCAGAATGCAGGAACAATGCAGTCGCCATCCTCTTGCCGTAGAGGGGGAACTCGGCCCTTGTGTAAATACCTCATCAGGGTCTGCTGGCTTTCTCTTGCCCGGGAGACCGGGGTTCAATACTGCCTGGCTGCCTGGGTTGAAACAGGTGAAAGAGCTTACTCAACAACCTCATCATTTAATCCAAGAGCTCTAATAACTTAGATTTTTTATGACCTGCGCCTGTGAGGACATGAATTAAATATCAAGCTCGTTCAGTTTGTTTTGTTGGTGAGGGGGAGGTTGGGGTTGTAATCCCAACCGCTTGTACTGAGGATGTTATTTTCCTAAACTAATATTTTTATACTACTTTCACCCAAGTGTGAGTACATTTAGTCTAAGATCTACTATCCTTTTCCTTATCTCATCAGTATAATTAAATACCCAATATCACCTTTGAAGGAACTGCAGGTCGTATGGAGAAAAGATTCATCTTGGCTCACTCTCTTTTAATTTTGCCAAATCTCCTCACTTTCAGCTATGGTAGAAGGTGGTGTGTTTGAGTTAAGGAGAAGTAAATGGCAACCTCGACGAACCAGGGAATTTACCACACAAAAATAAGAGAATTACATTGCTGTTTCCAAATAATAGCCATGCAGTTCACTCAGAGATGATATTCAGTATGGTAAGAGGTGGTGCAAAAAAAAACGATATCAATAGTTGGATGCACATGCATCAGTGGTCGCGTGGTTATGTTTCTTCCTTATAGAGTTCAACTTTCTTTCCTCGCAAATGTGCGTAAATTCTCTCTCAAATTATATCTTCTTCTTCCTTATTTCATTATAATAACAAGTGTGTTCGTATAGCCGGAATCGATACAAAAACACGGTGAAATAAAAATGAAAAAAAGATTGTATGTGATTAAAAACTAACTAAAGCTATAATTTTAAATAAAACAAAAGATAGAATCTTTATGTTGAAATAAATATTGACAGCACATGAGTTTGTTTTTCTCTTTGATAATACTATATACAGTTCTTATCTATATTTATATATACAAGTACCTCTCAAAGCTTTCCAGTTCGTCCATACTCACATAAGGTATCCCTTAACAAAGGAGGTGTGATCGTAAATTTGTTGAAACTCTGCTATACAAGCCTTCCAACAGCGCCTATTAAAAACATTACAAGCGCCTGCGGGCTCATTGTAGACTATAATCAATACACAAAGGCTGGGCAGTTTGCCTCTCTAGCGCGGGGATGGAAACACTAAAGCTATTGTTTACATAAACCGTGCCAACGTATTAGTTATAAATTTAAAAAACAAACAAATATGCTGACACATCTACTTTAATAAAAACAAAACGTGTATAATCTTTTTTTAATATAATCGATTGTTGGTTGTTTTATAGATGTTTCAACATTTTCTACACTAATAAATTGCTTATTATTATTATTTTTATTATTATTATTATTATTATTATTATTATTATATTATTATTATTTTAGTGGATGGACATAGTGAAACATTTATCCGGTTTAAATGGCCTACTGTAGCTATTTGTGTTAGTTTTTTTTACAACAAGTCTTGTTACTTGGCCCTGCTATCTACACTGATTGGATTAGAATTAATATATATTAAATGTACCCACATTGATGCGGAAGATGTTTGGGAAACCATTTTGAAGATAAAAAAAAAACCTAAGTACACCCAGATGGATTTCGAAACCCAATCTCCAGATCACCGGCAACCAGGTTATACGATTTTGACGCTTATTCCACGTGCCCACTGTCGCGCGCAGCTAGTACAGTAAAACCCATTTAGACGACCGAGCTCCTGATTATCCGGACACAATTTCCGGAAAAGGCGTTGCTGAACAACCAAACAGAGCCTAAATAAATTAATTTTGTTGATAAACAAGCTCGAAGTTGAGAGAGTTGTAAGATATAATAGTGGTAGTAGATGTTAAAAATTTATAAGCTGTTTATACAATGTTTTCCTCTAACTAAAAATATATCTAGTTTAAAATTGGTGTAAAACTGTAAATACTCTGTATTCCCGCAAACTCTTCCGTAGTCTTCCGCTTAGTCCTAATTCTCACTAATCTGGACAATCCTTGGTCTTAAATACCTCGGATGGGCGAGGCTATATTGTATATCTCGTGGTGGTCAAGAAAACCTTACGTTTTTAAATCGTTTCAGAGTTTAAATTATACGTTGTATTTTGTATAAATTAAAATTCAGACTAACAGCTGGGGCCACGTTGGCTAGGACTCCAACCTCTTCTGGCCTAATTTGTTTTAGAGGAGGTTGTTAGGGCTTGTATCTCAGCCTGGTACACTTAAGGTGGTTTCATCTAAAAATGTTTTCACTCTACCCTCAAATAAATGGTGATAAATTTTATCAATTCTGCCTTTTATATCCTTTCCATATTATTGTAAATATGGGAATACTTAAGACATACAGCATGAAAAAACCTCGTAATATATCTTCAACTTTACCACTACCCCTGTTCCACCTTCCCCCCTACTTGTTTTTGGATTTGAATCGGTGCCTCGAAGGTGTAGGTCGTCATTTAAAGTATGAGGAAAGGATACATAAGTTAAAGATGATACTTTTGCAGTTTTTATGATGAAAACATGTTTTTATTAAAATAAAATAAAAACTACTAAACTATACTTCGGGTTTGAAGAAAATATATGAAGGTAGAGTGTGTGTATCAAAAGTAAAGAGTAGGCCATGTAAGACGTGATTAAATATCGTAGACAAATTTGTGAAAAAGAGAAACATTAATAGTTTTAAGAATAAACGATCATGTATGACTTGGTGTATGGATGTTGTTGAAGCGAAGGGAGTATGCTAGGATAGGGAAGTGAGGATAAAGTTAGTGAGGATGGATTAAGTAAAGAGTTGTTTTTTGAGCTATATGCACAGTTTATGGCCTTCCTTATAAGGGCATGGCGTGGTTGAGTATGTATGAGCTTGGTTTAATGTTTTACATTTAGTAGTGCCAACAGTTATTGAATATCTAAGCATCTATAAAAAAAAACATAGCTCCATTCCATGGCTCCAGACCACAATCAAGCTACATCGACCACATGGTCAGCATCTGTTGTCGAAGATAGTGTCAATATCTGTGGATACCGGGTGTGTTAAGCACAACGAAACCTACGGCCGTTAATCTCAGTTTTCTAGACTGTATACGCTACTTTTTCATTAAAGTAACTCCTCATTTGTCCTCAAAATACTGAGTTGACCCCATTTCAGACCTACTGCTTCATAGAAAATCTGTAAGTGCTTGGATCGAAACAGTGACCTCTAAAACTGTAGTCAGAAACTCGGACCACTTGACCGCAGATGTGGTCGAAACAATCTCTTTCCACGCAAATATAGGTAAATTACCAGTAAAATACTTTCTTTTTCAAATCTTCTCTATTAGAGTAGTTATCATTTATGGGTACAACCTAAACAGTAATATGGGATAGTAATAAAAAATCTTTTATCGCAATGTTAAGTTTATTTTCACCAAAAATCTTCATCAAGTTTTAGAAAATAGAGAACTTATCCCTTATTTACTTATATTCTATCTTTAATATTGGTGATTTTAATCATGATGGGGATCATCAGTTTTATTGGTCAATAAGTTCATTATGTCCTTAAAAATTAATGCTTTTAAAAATATCCATTAAACAATAATTATAATTAATTAAAATATAAAGTTTTTTTTAAATATATTGTATACACCCTTGTAAAATTTGATATGTGGTGCACTGCAAGGTTGTTCTGTCATAGGAGCCTCAGACTTTGGCTAAGTGGTTAGCTCTGCTGGTCACAGACCCTAGTCTGTTAACAAGCTGTGCTTAAAAGAGCTAAAGTACAGTCCAACCTTTATACGAAGAGCCTTTTATAAAATACGAGTACAAATATATTTATTTAGGTCAACATTTATACCATTGAATTTTTTTATTTTTTATTTTTCATGTGTATCTCAAATGAATTTCCACTTGAATTCAAATTTTCTTCATTTATACATCATCTTCATTGGTTAGTTTTGATCAATTTTATTACATTTTCACTCCGCTCTACTTGATCATAGTCCATAATTTTACTGTCCATATGTCTAATCAAATTTACTTAACAAATTCTTTAAATCTACCACTCTACCAGTTCAATGCACATATGTTCTAACTTCATCTTATAAAAATGGATAATCTATATCATTTAACTGATTTTATAATTGTATTAATCTTTAAACAAACCTGCTATATATTTCTTCATATTTTCATTGTAATTTAATTTCAGATTATATATTAGATATTTTAATTGACAAATTATCATTATATTAATTGTTCTATAACCATTAACTGACTGCCTAATGTGGAACAAGAAATAATGCATTACAATAAGTTAATAACTATTTTTTTATTATTTTTTACTATTTATAAATATGGCAGCTCACTATTTTATTAGTGCTATTTTACTGAAGATAACATGATTTGAATTATAAATACGGGAAAGAAGATAAAGTAACTTTTCTAGCCGTCAGATAAGGTCCTTCTAATGAAAATTGAACTGAATTATGTGTGTGTTTGTTTTAGTACGCAGATTGTTTCATTTAAAGAGCAAGTCCTGGGTGCATGCTATTAAGTTTGCCAAAGAGTGGTCCTTCAGGATAGAGCGAGTAAAGTCAGTTTGTAAAGTAATGGAAAGGCATGTAATTAAATGAAGCGGTAGAGTTTTCCAGATACACAAGCAGTGTGTTACTTACTTCTAAGCAGTGTCACTAACTTACAAGCACTGTACACTAACTTATAAGCACTGTATACTAACTTACAAGCATTTTACACTAAATTACAAGCACTATACGCTAACTTACAAGCATTGTACACTAAATTACAAGTACTGTACACTAAATTACAAGCACTGTACACTAAATTACAAGCACTATACGCTAGCTTACAAGCACTGTATACTAGCTTACAAGCACTGTACACTAGCTTACAAGCCCTGTACACTAGCTTACAAGCCCTGTACACTAGCTTACAAGCTCTGTACACTAGCTTACAAGCACTGTACACTAGCTAACAAGCCCTGTACACTAGCTTACAAGCACTGTACCCTAGCTTACAAGCACTGTACACTAGCTTACAAGCACTGTACACTAGCTTACAAGCCCTGTACACTAGCTTACAAGCCCTGTACACTAGCTAACAAGCCCTGTACACTAAATTTCAAGCACTATACGCTAACTTACAAGCCCTGTACACTATAGAGTCGATTACACTGGGCGAGATCACTAGCTACTTACTGGCTTGTAAACTCGTACGCGAGTAAGCTTGTTCCAACAATCTCGGCGAGTGTCGATTACACTGAGCCACCAAACTCGCCCACTCGCTCAGTAGAGTTGTATTCATTATTCGTGAATATCTTTGTTAATCGCAATGCCTGGAGTGAAGCGAAACAGTAACAACATTGTAGAATTTTTTACGAATTTATGAACATAAACATCGTGACTATATCAATGTAAATCTTAAATATGTGGGTTTTTTTTTAATGTGTGAAGAGCCTGAAAAAGGATTGATTAAGGGTATGAATGAAAAGCAGCTCAAAGTAAAAAATTAAGATTTTGAAAAACGACTACAGGCAAGAATTAGCTAAGATAGAAAAAAAGCAGGAAAAAAAATGGTAGCGAAACATAAGTACTAGTTTACTAGCTTCACTTATTACACAGAGCGAGTTTACTAGCCAGAGGTTTAACTAGCTAGCGAGTAGCTTGTAAAGTTGCCCGGTGTTCAACTTTACTCGCTGGAGTAGAGCGAGTCGTGAGTTTACTAGCCGTTGTGATTACATTCAGCGAGTTTAATAGCAGCGAGTAAATTCGCCGGCGAGTAGCTAGTAATCTCGCCCAGTGTAATCTACCCTTAACTTACAAGCACTGTATACTAAATTACAAGCATCGTATGGTAGTTCCTTAAGGCAAAAAAAACCCAGCAATAATGCTTCTTCTTTCTCTGATCGGTCATTAAAAGCGAGAAATCGTCGTGGAGACATTCAGCTCTAAAGCAATATTTAATTATACAAAGTGATATTTTAAAAATACTGCTCATTCCAAAATAAAGTCGAAAGATTGCAACAGGGCTATTTTTACTTCAAAACCCTCTATTTTGACTTTAAATATTGTAAATAAAATATGTGAAAATGTGATATTAGCTTATTTTCAACGAAATTTTAACCATACTTGCAAAGCTAAAGGACTAGGCTTGATGGAAAAGTGCTCTAGATTTAACTTTCCTCTAATAAATACAATATTTTTTTAATAAGCTCACAACAGCACATTTAAGATATTTAAGAACTAGCAGCGAACTTTCCTCTTTCTTTACCTTGGGATAATATATTTCATAGTTTTCTTTTCCCTCTTTCTTATTGACATTACAAAGGGTGGTTGTAAGTGAAGGGTGAGAGGGAGTATAAACTTTAACAGAATAGAGAAGTAGTTTTAGAAAATGACACAAACCATTGTTTTTTAAGCCATGTGGCCCGACAGCGTTTGTTACTTTCTCGCCGACCGAGGCGGCCTTCTTAATGACTAGCGGGCGATCTGTTCCAATTGGTTGGTATTGGTTCAATGTCTAATCCGATCTTATCCGACGAGTGCAAGATAATGCAAGGCCCCTTGTCGAGGCTTAAATATAAATTCTACCCACTTTGGTGGTCATGTGACCTAAGACGTCACTCTTGCATTAGGATGGAATGGCGATGATTGAGAAATCGGGATTTACTGAGTGTTTTTTTTTTCTAAATGCATCTCCAATATCTTTTCCAAATAATTAAGATACACTTCCTCTAAATTCAACCCTCCTCATCCCTAATATACTAACATAATTAGTACATAATCGTATAACATAACGGGTAGTGAAACATAGTGCTAATAAATATCTATATTTATATTTAGTGTGTAGAAACAATATGGAAGATACAGGGGAAAAGAAGAGAAATCACAATACACACACTCTCCTGGATAGCAACTTTTATATCTCAAACCCCTTAAGGATCCCAGCAAACACTTTTTTGTTTAATTCATATATATATAACGTAGAAATTTTTAAACTATAATCTAAAGGACATTATAAATCATTTGCGGCCCACGGTAATATTTGTTGCTGCCCTCTGGCTAATGAAATATATAAAATTATTTTAAGAGAAAAAATGACAGATATATATATATATACATTTTACATAAGCAACTTATAAATTAAATACGTATTTTACAAATGATTTTTGATTTTTACGTGAATATTACTTTTTTATACAAATGTACTTTTAATCGGCAGATAACAACTCTAGTAAACAATACAAATCGCGTTACCTTCTACTACGAAAAATATAAAAATATTTTAAAAAAAAACAGAGATTAACTTATTTAACGAAAAATCCGAAATTTCACCTGACGGAGACAGGACTAGTCCTCAGTGGAGTATAAATCTATAAAAATGAGCTAATACGAATGTTTTAATAATCCGAATATTATCGGTATAGTATGGTGGCCCGCGGTGACCTGGCGATCTAGGGGTAAGGTGCGAGACTTCTGTTCTGGGGGTCCGAGGTTCAAACCTCGGTCCCAGCACAGATTTATCTGATTGCCAAACCCTTCCTTCACCTCTGACAAGACGAGTATTAATCGCAACTTGTGAATGTGTGGAGTGCCAGGCCTCCACCTTGGTTCGGATTCCACGTTAAACTGTAGGTCCTCCATTTCATCTCACAATCACCCTACCATTACACATTAGCGTAAGTGCGTATAACCCGAACGGGTAGTAAGACGCGGTGCTAATAATAATAATAATAATAATAATAATAATAATAATAATATAGTGGCCCGCGATCCAACAAGAGACCGAAACTTTGGCCCCTAGACATAAAAAGGTTTAAGACCTCTGGTCCAAAAGTGGCAGCACTAACTAAATTTGAGTAAAAACTAGGCTTTACCCCTATTTTCCATGTGCGCTTCATATTGCATGGTTATATAATTATTTTTTTAAATTAGAGATACAACTAATTCTCTCCATGTTAAAAAAATTGTAAATGTTTAAAAAAAAACTCATTTCTAAACGCAACAATAGTTGCCGCATTGAAAAATTAATCTCTTCAGGATTAAAACTTTTTTTTATATTGAACTAACCGTTTGTAAGAGATGTAAAAAAAAAATCAAGTCGGCTCACGCCACATCTGTTACGGTCATTTACATCGTAGAGCCGGGATGGCGGCGTAAACCGCACGTTCCGTGGGTGAGGTGTGGGGTAAATAACGTGCACGAATTCTGTGTTAACAAACCGGTGAGAGAATTTCACGAGGAGAATATCTAGTCTTTGCTATTTCACCTCTCGTTCTTCCTCTTTCAGTTTGTCCATATACCTAAATAGTTCTCTCGCGCATCCTTCTCTTCCGGTTTCCTTTCCTTCTCCCTACCTCACCCCCGCTACACACACACACACATACACACATACATACAAACACACACCTTGAGGGGGATAGCTATCAGGTTTAATTTTCATAAATAAACTTACCCCCTCATCCGCCTCGGGTACGTGAATATAGTTTAAATTATTACATTCATAACCGACGTTGGAATGGCGTTCATTAAAAATGAACTTTGTACAGAAGAAAAACAAACAAATACTATAACCAATATCAGGTTTTTACACGTTGCGTAGGAGGTTTTTTGTACTTTCTCACATAAAGAAAGTATCGTAATTGTTAAAAAAAAAATCTTCTCGAGATAATGATGTATCTTGACGGTTTATATACCCTCATACAACAACAAAAATGTGGTTTTACAAATTGTGTGTCCTAGGGCAACAGCCGAAATGATTTGATTGATTTGGTTTTGTTCAAACTATATATTTAGAAGTTATAATATGGTCATTCATCAGAGATTTTTATTTTATATATTGATTCAATCTTTCAATTTCTGATTATTCATTTCTTTCATATTCCAATTTTTTAGAAAATTGCTTTAACAATTATGTTTAAAATGGATATCTGGGGCTTTTTAGATATTAAATGTAACACTGTAATCTTTTTGGGGGGGAATATTTGTTTATGGTTAGTTTAATGATGGCTATTATTCGAAATTTTTCAAAAATTATTTTTTATATATATAATAAATGTATACGTGACCGCAACAACTAAATATTGCGTAAGATTCAGAGGCATTCACATTTGTAACGATACATTTAAAAAAATAACTATAATACTTTTGGCATCTATAGAAAGCATTTTATATAAAAAATAGAATAATATTTTTATGATTAAAACATTAGATTTAATGTTAACTTTTTTATAGCCAAACGACTATAACTCTAAACCAGTTAGTTTCATCCCAATTACAGCCCATCGCAGAGTAAAATGCAAATTGATCAAAGAGGTTTAATGTTTTAAAATCCCTCAGCCAATAACCGGGAAATCTGAGCTCATTAACACGTGTTTTGTTTTTTCAGCAATGAGTCTTTGAATGGGACAATCTGGTTTTGTCAGCGCAGTTGACTCGTGTGAGGTAACAAATACATAAATATAGGGTATTTCCATGGTAATAACTGGTTTCTATGGTGGTATGTGAATGTTTGTCGTGACTACAGAGTATGTAGTGTATGTTAGGATGGTAGACTGGAGGTCAATATAAACTGTTATGTGAGAATAATTGCGATGAAATGCAGCTGATTCCCTTTACAGCTTGAAACAACTAGCTCAATCGCTAATGTCATATTACCCGCCACACAACTACAGCAAATATTTACAGCACTTTCCTTATGGTAGGATAGGACTTTGTGCAATGTTAAGTTTATACATTATTATTACTATTATTTTGATTATTATAATAATAATAATAATAATTATTATTATTATTAATATTATTATTATTATTATTATTATTATTATTATTATTATTATTATTATTATTATTATTGACGCGTCTTACGACCTGTTCAGGTTATACCCATATATGATAATTACTCTAATGGGGTAGGGATAAGAAAGGAAGCATTTTAGAGGTATAGCTACGCTTATTTGCTTGGAAGGAGAGAGGGAAATCATTTTAGGATAAACAGCCTTCAGTATACCCGACCCAGATTCGAACTCCAATCTCCCCGTCATCAGAAGACCAGTCTAACACGAGTTAGAACGATCGGCCACTTACGCGGGTGTTTAAGTCTAAATCAATTACTAGATATAGGTCTACAATAGCTTTTTTATCGCCTCCTAGTATCCATTCATAGATTACTTGCGCTTTTAATAATATTGATTATAATTGTGGTATTATAATAATCAAGGAAGAAACAGATATTATAATAAGAAGTAACTTGATATTTAAGGAAATAAGCTTACGTCAAAAAATTAAAATGTAAACTTTTATGATCACTTTATAATCATTTTATACTAGAACTTTATATTTATAAGCTTAAATCTCACAATCATAATTACATATTGTTATATTAATTCCTTGACAACCTTCTAGAGACTCACATACTATTGTAATTAAATTAACTCTTAGAAGTTAAATTTGTTCCTTGGCCATGGCTATTTAACCTTATTAAATCTGATAATTCAACAATATCATATCAACCTATGCAATTGTTTTAATCATTTTTAAATTTTAAATTGTTTATTGTCTTGTTACCATATATTTTAAAGTGCTATATGTATTAATTCCAATCTAATCTCATTAATTTTAATGTATGCACTTTCTATTCAACTCTTACATACTTGTCAAAACAACATTAATTAGATTGAATTGTTTAATAAGCCTACCTTCTTCTCATTTATTTATTAGTTTATTATGTCATATGGCTAACTTTAATTAACATATACTCAATTATGTTATGACATTTTCTTATATTATAATCACTAAAGCGTATCTAATACCAATTTAAGCATAACTGTTTTAGTTCAGATCTCATTTTATTCTCAATGTTACTAGCTTTTATAAAATTAGACTTGTCAACTTTCATTGTTCTTTATTATAACTAATATTTTGTCGTAAAATTATAATTAATTTTATACCGTTAAGGTTTTGATATATTTATATTGTTTAGTTTATTTCATAACAATTTAATACACAATCTTTTGAAGTAAGCTTATTTCCTTGAATATAAGGTACCTCCGCTGATGGAATGAAGACAAGGTAGAATTAGAGGAAATATATACACGTTTGCATGGAGAGAGGGTGGAAAACTAAGGAAATTAAGGAATAAAACCACCCTCAATACACCCTATTAGGTTTTTAGCCTTGATCTCCAGTAAACAGTAGTCCATTTTAACACGAGAATGGTGCGATGGATCATGCTATTACCGGTGCGTGTCATATAATAGTTAATTCATCTTGTAAAAATAAAATGTATGGAATTATAAGTATGTAGTGATGAGACTCAGGCTGCACGTATACTTACACTTGGAAAATAACTACATCTGCCCAAGCTGATGAACGCGTGAAACAATTAATGTAAAGCTTATCTAGTCTAGTTTGCCGGTGATGAAGAGGTCAGGGTTTGAATCCCACCCGGGTGTATCGGGGGAGTGAGTCTTTATAAATCGTATCCCTTTCTTCATCTTTCCATGAAATTTGGCTACCTTTTTAAGAAAATAAATTATACTTTACCCATCCCTACCCTATAATGTAATTAAATATATACAACCTGGACCGGTAGTAAGATGTTGAGGGGGAAAAAAAATCACATTCACCGTGGAAGGGTTGTAAAAGGGATTGTAAAAATATATGCATGTACCCCAGACGGGAAGTAAGACGGGTTAAAAAATGTATCGTTAAAAAAGACGGACTAATAAAATATATTAAATATAAAAATTGTGATCAAGACAACAAATAGAAATAATCTTAAACGACAGCAAATATATAACAGAGTAACTCAACAACATAAGACGGATTTCCCAAGAGTATCACATTAATAACGAGCAAGATAGCTCGCAGGAGAGGAGTAAAGAAATCATAACAAAATAAAGAGACAAGAAAAATGAGAAGACATCATTTTCTTTTAGTTAAATCAAGTGAATGAAAGGGAGTAGTATATCAAGAAGTTTGTTCAAAGAGGAAATGTGTGCTTAATAGATGAAGGGCATTAGTACGAGGGGGGTGAAAAAAATAAAAGGAAAATATGGAGAAAGAAATGTTTACTAAACTTCGTTAAGACAGATAAGAGGGTGGAGATGGGTTTGTGAGATGACAGATTTTAGCTTTTATTTTCAACTGGTAAACAAAGGAGATCCAACGGGAAATGTAAGAAATTATGGAGACAAACGATTATTTATGTTGCTAGTTTGTGGGTAAATCACTTAGTTTTTTTTTGCCTTTGGCTTGACTTTTTTTTGTGTGTTTTTTATTATTGGTATTCAACGGGCACTTTCTGAACCAAATGATATCAGAGTAACTTAAAATATAATTGTTCGAAACATTCGCACAAACTTTCTCACATTATGTATTATAGCTTCGAAGAAAATTTGCAACAATAGGTTTTTAGTAAGCTACCCTTAAATAAGTTTTACTCATAAAAAGTAACACATCATCTTGTTAATCACAATAATTACTTGATGTATAAATGTTAAACCAAATTGTTCAAACATATTTAACAAATTTCATATTTTCAAAAATAAATTATTTATAAATTACCCAAAAATTATTTATTTCTAATAATGAAAAAGTATTCTTATTTATAATGAAAAACTATTTACAGACTATCATTTTAAATTCAATATTCAAGGTCAATTTCCAAAACATTTCAACTTTCCTTAATTTGTTGTAAGAAAACTAACCTTAAATTAATTTTTAGATAAATAAAGATACATTATTATTTATATGTAAAATAGTCTCCCGAAACCAATTTTGAACCAAACCACTAAAATTACTTTTAATAAAAGTCATCAGTAAACTACCCTTATTCAAATTTTCCCCCAAAAACAAGTATACAACTTCCAGATACACCCTTGAGCAAAATTTTTATATCCTTTTTCAAAATAATTCAAATTTTCAAAAACCACTCCTCAATAAAAGACACTTTATCGAATTTTTAGCCAAAATAAAGTATAACGGGTTATTTGTAATGTCAACAACTCCCAAGATACCTATTTGGAATCAAATAGTCATGTTCATTTAAAAAATAGATTCAGTTTTTGAAAAATTATTCCGTAGTAAATTACCCTTAAATGAGTTTCTACCCCCAAAACAAGTATATACTGTTTTTTGATATATCAAACACTCCCAAGATACTAATTTGGAACCAAATCGTTTAAATGATTTGTAAAATATTTCAAGTTTTTTAAAATATCATTAGTAAACTACCCTTCAACGTATTTTTGCCCAACAACCAATAATATAGTGATATTTATAGGGTCAAAAAAGTCGTAGATATGCACTTTAAACAAAATCGTTAGACATTTTCTAAAAATTTTGAATCCAAAAAAATTACTTATTAGTAAACTTTTACTAAATGAAGGGCTGGGGTGGAAAAAAAATTCCGATATAGCCCTATAATAACTAAATATCAAGTTTGTACAAATCCATCAAACCGTTTTTGATCCGTGGCCAGGAATAAATAGACAAACATGGGGACAAGCAGAATGGTAAAATCCACTTTTTTGGGTTCGTGTTCACATAAAACCTAAAATTTGTCATAATATTGAGATCAATTTTTTCGCTATCACAATACTTTCTCTTGATAATAGAAAGTAAAAACCTTAAGGGGGCCGCCTCCGTAAGCGAGAAATTGCCACGTAGACGTTCAGCTCTAATGCAATATTTAATTTTATGACACGTTATTTCAAAATATGGCTCACGCCAAAATATAGTCAAAAGATTCCATAAGGGCTCTTTTTACTTTCTCTCTATCTTACAGGTAGAGAAAGTATGGTGATCGTCAAAAAAATCGAACTCGAGATTTTGATGAATTTTGACGTTTCATGACTCCCTGAATCCGAAAAAGTGGTTTTTGAATTTCCGTCTGTCTGTCTGTCTGTCTGTCTGTCTGTACCTCCAACTAGAGCCTAAACTATTTTACCGATTGAGCTGAAACTTGATATCTAGGGTTTTCATAGGGTTGCCCCGAGGGGTTTTTGGAATTGGATATCTACCCCTAAAATTAAGGGTAGTTTACTGAAGGGCAAAAAGAGAAAAAGTCGATTTTCTCAAAATCGGCTCTAACGATTTTGATTAAATTTCATTTATGAACATTAATAAATATTCCAAACAAAATGGCTACTCTCAATATTTCGGCAAAATGGCTTTAAGGGCTCCGGTCTGATGCGTAAATTAACATTTTTTATAATAGCTCCGAAACTATTTGAGATATGAAATTACTTAGCATTACAAATATGTATATATATTTATAATACAGATATTTTATCCGAAACATATTTTTATAAAATCAATAACTTTCAATCTATACGCAATTATATGAATTTTTTTAACTTTTTGGACATTAAAGTTTAAGTATTGCGACCGTAAAAAAAAACTAACCTGAAATGTTGATGGATGTCGACGTCTCATGACCCCCCGAACCCTAAAAAATAGTCTTTGCAATGCCGTCTGTCTGTGTGTCTATAAAAACTTAAAATTAAGGGTAGTTTACTGAAGGGCGAAAAGAGAAAAATTTGGTTTTCTCAAAATCTGCTCAAACGATTTTGATTAAAATTCGTATCTAGGCGTTGATTAAGATTATAAATAAACTGGCTATTTTCATTTTCCTATGAAAATGATTTTTAGGGTACTTTACAGAAGCGTTAATTTCCGTATCTCCACAACTATTGGAGAAACTAAACAACTTATCATTGCAAAATTGTAGGACTATTAGAAATAAAAAACTTTTATTTGACATATATTTTTATAAAAGCAGCAGTTTCTGAGATATTTGCAAATATATTAATACAATTTTGTGAGCTTTAGTTGTAAACATATACTACTTAAGTCTTAACGCAATAATTCTCCAATGCCATAGAGTAATTAAATATAAGTATCTAAAAAAGTATGTTATTTTTCCTTAAAGCTCTTAGGAGAAATGTTTGCATAGCAATGATCTATCTCCATTTTAGACTCAATAGTCAATATTTACATTTTTTATGACTTGAAGATCTGCAACACCTTATAAAATGTTAACACTTTAACCAGAAATCGAAATTTTAATACGAAGTGTTGACCCTTGTGGAAGACATTAAACTGTTTGAAATGTTCTTAGGTGGACAAAGATGCGCCTCTTTTCTCATTGATTCTATATCATTGTATATTATTTTATGCATGTTCTTATGTGGAGTGGGGATGATACAATGTACATTATTCCGTTCAGAAATCTTATGAGTTTATATAAAGAGAGAGAAAGTCTGTGCGGTGCGCCGTACCATTTATTTTCCTTAACAGCCCTATAATTTGAGTCTTATTAATAGAAAAATCTGTGCAAATATAACATAAGCTAATTTTAAACGACTTTTTAAGCATATTTGAGAAACTATAAGACATGAAAAAGGGTTCTGGATTTAGCCTTCTGCCAACAGATATGGGGCCTACAGTAATTTTGTATAGGCCCACAACAGAAAATTTTAAGATATTTGAGAACTAGCAGCGAACTTGCCTCTTCACCATGGAGCTAAAAAGTTTCGTAGTTTTCTTTCCCCTCTTTCTTATTGACATGAAAATGGATGGTTGTAGGTAAGGGACAAAGGGGATATAAGTTTAGGCAGAATAAAGAAGTAGTTTCATAAAACGACACAGACCATTGTATTTTAAGCCGTGTTTGCTGATAGCGATTAATACTTTCTCGCTGACCGAGGCGGTAGCCTTAGCACTCAAAGTGATGGTCGCATGTTCTAACATGATCACACTCTAATTAGACTAGACTAGATTTCTGGTGAAGGGGATCGCCGAGGCTTGAATCCCAGTCGGGTATAATGAATAGGTATTTTTAGTAAACATTTCCCCACTCTCCCTCTGTGCAAATGCGAGTACATTTCTTATAAAATGCTACCAAAAACTTAATCCACAAATTAATGTATGCTGGGTACTAAAAACATAGTGGGAATTAAACCTCTAGGGCGTACACAACTCTTTGTCTCCCGGCCGTCACTTTATCAGTGAGAAAGTGGAAAACCCAATTAAACAGATAATAATTTTGTTTGTGATTTGATTAACGTGGGTAACGAAGGAGCAGAGTGTAAACAGAATATAAGATTGTGAAATGACATATTTGAGAAGAACTATACGAGTGACAAGAATGGATAAGATGAGAAATGAAGGGGTGGGATGAATAGTTATTGGAGGAGTCAATGTAAGACATGATATAAAAGACCTACGACCATGCGAGGAGGAAAATATACTAAAGAAGAGGTTGAAAAGGAAGACCAAGAGACAGGTGGCTCAAAGAAATGTAGATGATTGTGGAGGAAAGAACTGGGTCATGTAGGAGAAGAGGTGGTGGGGGAAGAGAAGGAGCCGTTGGGGAGGCTTATGTTCCAAACAGACCCGGCCAGTGGCTGGAATTTGTTGATGATGATGATGATGATTATGATGATTTACCAAGGATTGAATCTGGCACTTCTAGGCTCAATAGAAAAACGTTCTGCCGACTGACATTTAAATTTTAGTCATTGGATGGAAAACCATAGTGGGGGGGATGGGAGTCAGTAAAGGCTGAAAGGAGAGAAAAAAAAGGAGTGGAAGGGATGGATGTGTTTACGTAACGAAAGTTTAATACTCATCATCATGGATTTTATTCAGGTATGCTCGTAAAAAGATCCAAGTACGGCGATATTAAAATATTATCATCATCATCATCATCATTATCATCACAATCGCCTCTCACTCACTACCTGTTCAGGTCGTAAGAATATATTATAAATTATTTTAATGGGGTAGGTATGAAGAAGGAAATATTTTAGAGGTAATTTACCCGCATATGCGTGGAAGGAGAGTGAGAAAACATTTAGGGGAAAACCACACTCAGTAGATCTGACCGGGATTTGAGCCCCGATCTGCCCATCATCAGCAGGCCAGTCTAATACGAGAGTGACGCCTTAGACCATTCGGCCACTGAAGCGTGTATTAAAATATTACAGTAAACATTTGTTTATAAAAATCTACGAGGGACAGGGAGGGGATAAAACTTCGTCTGATGTGGTTTGCCAGTGACATAGATATCGGGTACTGGGGGGTAGGGGGTCTTTTTCCGAAATAGTTGTTTACTCTCCCTGCATGCAAATTTGGCAACATTTCCTCTATATTGTACCTTCCTTTTACTTATACATTAAGTGTAAATACGTGGATAAACTGAGCAGGTGTGAAGATGTGGAATACACATAAAAGAAATCGATCCAATAAACTAAGAATAAATCCTTTAAACGTTTATATAATAGTCTAGTTGTTAAAATGAGAGTGGAAGATAAGAACAAATAATTAGTGTTTTTGCATTATTTATTTATTTTTTTAACAAAACCTTATCATTTCAAAATAAATAAAATATTGTTTCAGTAGAAACATACAGAGTTTAATTTTATTCACATGGTGATATCAACAATAATTGTTGAATATCTGTCATGAGCTTAGCGGCATTAGATGACAAACCTTTTGAATGAAGAGAAAAAGTTGTCATTAAATTCCAGAACACCATTGACAGATATTCAAGTACTGTTGGAGTCACCATGTGAAGAAAATGACACGCTTATGTTTCTACTGGAGAAATATTTTTACTATTTTGACCAAAAAAAAAAGGTTTTGCTACAAAAATTGCCCTTTTATCGCATTCCTTACATTAACACCTTAAAATTTTCCATGTATTCACACTTATATGATACGAATTAGGAAGGTAGAATTCAGAGGAAATATAATATACCAACCTTTTCGTAAAAATAGGGTGAGTGAGAAACAATTTGGGAAGCAATTGGTGAGGGTGGGGGGTGGACGCTTAGATACAGCCGACTGGGATTTGAACCCTGACCTCCCTATAACTTATTAGCCAGAATAGAGGGACCTACGATTCCACGTACCCATCAATACAGGTGTTTAAGTGACCGTAAAAATGCAAATAAATTTTTTTTTAATTTGAAAGTAGGATTTAAAAAAATTTGTAAATCAATGTTTGTGCAATATATGATTTTAGTTCTCGACCAGAAATGAAACCAACAGGCAAAAACCATCAACCCGACCCGAATTACTGTTGTTTTCACTGTATGAAATGGATCAAAACAAAATGTTCAAATAGACTGAGCAAACATCGGTCACGAAAAAAACAAACAAATAAACACAGAGAATGATGTTCACTGCGAGCGCGCCTCAATTTCTATTGATGCCCTTGTAAACACAGAAAGAGGGGTGCAAAATAATACACAATCCGGCTTGGAATAAAATTAGTGTTTTATCAATCCCAGGGCTAGCTCGTGGGGTTGTTGCCAAGGGTAGGCAAGACTGGATGGGGCGGGGCTGTGCTTTTAAAATGTTCTCACGTACCTCACTATCAATTTAACCATCCGCACACAACATAAATGAAACGGACGAATGTGTGTTTTATTAACTTTAAGGTGGGGAAGTAGGAAACGCGAGTTAGGGGTAGTGTTTTTGCAATTTTTATAGAAAAAACTTTTTTTTTGCCAAAAATAAAAAAAAATATATTTATCCAGTAGAAACATGAATTTTAGTTTACTACACTGTTAATATTAACCGTTCTTAAATATCTGTCATGGGCATAGCTGCATTAGATGATAACATTTAAAATGAAGAGAAAAAGTTGTCATTAAATTCCAAGACACCCTTTACAGATATTCATGATGTTGATATCACCATGTGAAGAAAATTAATCTCTTTTGTTTGTACTGAAGAAACATTTTATTTACTATATCCAACAAAATGGTTTGCTATAAAAACTGCAAATAAAACTGCACTTAAACTCACGTTCCCTACATCCTCACCTTAAAAAGAAAGTTTGCTACTGAATGGGAGGGAACAATTTACAAGTACAGTCCTCTCAAATATTGCTTGCCTTGGAAACCACCCATAGGCCGTCCCTTTTCATCTGATTTTACAAGTACAGTCTTCTCAAATATTGCTTGCTTTGGAAACCACCCATAGGCCGTCCCTTTTCAACTGATTTTACAAGTACAGTCCTCTCAAATATTGCTTGCCTTGGAAACAACCCATAAGCCGTCCCTTTTCAACTGATTTTACAAGTACAGTCCTCTCATATATTGCTTGCCTTGGAAACAACCCATAAGCCTTCCCTTTTCAATTGATTTTACAAGGTCAGTAATCTCAAGTATTGCTTCCCTTGGAAAACCTTGGAAACAACCCATAAGCCTTCCCTTTTCATCTGATTTTACAAGGTCAGTAATCTCAAGTATTGCTTCCCTTGGAAATAACCCATAAGCCTTCCCTTTTCAATTGATTTTACAAGGTCAGCATTTTCTCAAGTATTTCTTCCCTTGGAAACAACCCATAAGCCTTCCCTTTTCATCTGATTTACAAGGTCAGTAATCTCAAGTATTGCTTCCCTTGGAAATAACCCATAAGCCTTCCCTTTTCATCTAATTTTACAAGGTCAGTAATCTCAAGTATTGCTTCCCTTGGAAACAACCCATAAGCCTTCCCTTTTCAATTGATTTTACAAGGTCAGTAATCTCAAGTATTGCTTCCCTTGGAAAACAACCCATAAGCCTTCCCTTTTCATCTGATTTACAAGGTCAGTAATCTCAAGTATTGCTTCCCTTAGAAACAACCCATAAGCTTTCCCTTTTCATCTGATTTTACAAGGTCAGTAATCTCAAGTATTGCTTCCCTTGGAAACAACCCATAATTCGTCCCTTTTCCCCTGATTATATAAATATTTCATTTGCTCTCCCTTCCTCCATGCCTCCTTTCTTTTTCCGCCTTATCTAACTAGTCGTTATGGTTAGCCGTCATTGGCATGAAGGTAGGGTAAAAACCATTTAGTAATAAACACCCAATCGGGGTTTGAACCGCTCTACCTCCACATCATTAGTAAAGCAGAATAAATGAGCTTGATATTCATCCACGTGCCCACTACTGTGGGTTTACGTTAAGTGATATTTTTTTTAGCACCACGTCTTACTACCCATTTGGTTTATACGCCTATTTACAAATTACGCTAATAGGCTAAGGATTATGAAGGTTGAATTTAGAGAAAGTGTACCCGCATTTGCGTGGAGATAAAGAAGGAAACCATTTAGGGGAAAAACACCTTCAGTACCCCCGACCGGGATCGAACCACGATCTCCTCTTCATCGACAATAAAGTATATTGTGAGAGTTGCACCTCCTAGCATGCGTCCACTTAAGTAGGTTTTAGTGATGTTATAGTACGCATTTGTACAATAAAATACTAATAATACATATCGTTATTAAAAAGCAGCTCAATTAACGGATACAACTTTACGTACATTATTCCAAGACAAATAAGGTCCCCAAAAATATGGCATATCTATATAATCTGTTTTGATTGTGGCGAAGAGGTTTGGATTCGAATAACATTCGAGAGTAATAAAAGTGATTTTTTTTAATACACTCTTCCTCCACGCACATACTTGGCAGGGTTCCTTTAAATTCTATATTACTTATTCTTTGCACATTAGCGTAAATGGAATTCGTAAAGACCAGGTGTGTAGTAAAACGAAATAGAAAAACAATAAATGAAAAAACCTTAACCAATTATATCCTAATTCTTAATAGAATAACAAATAAGTTTTATTACTTAACTTAATACTTAAAATAATACATATATTGTAAATTGAAAAATGACACCTTAACACGCGAATCGAACCCGGGACTTTTTTATTAGTTCTACAATGATATAACCACGAAGCTATACATGGGTTCCCTATGTGTAGGGTCATCCTTCACTCATATTTTAAAGCAGAGTCTGTGATGGACGTGCGGAAATCGTCAGCTACATATAAGCTATCAATTAATATCGCAAGTTATTAGATAACGCAGTCATCTTCGACTTGGAAGAGCTTTATGTCACCAATATTACAATGACAACTCTACGAATGCGCATATTATGATGGATTAATTATATTTGTTCATTGCGGCTATAGACGCATCTAAATATCATATTCTGTAAATTGAAAAATGACACATGGACACAAGACTTGAACCCAGGACTTTTGATTTAGTACACCAATGCCGATTAGAAAGTATAAGTTTAAAGTAATTAATATTGTTTAGGGATTATAAATAACATTTTCAAAATCTCCCAAATATCTATCTATGATTAAATACATTCTAGAATAGAACAAAGCCACACGTTCTAAAAGCAAATTCTGCAAGTAATAATAAATGACCAGCCATAAAATGGATCATAATTTCTTGAGTTATGATAGAATTAAATTAGGGAATGCTTTATGGTAATTTTAATTACAAATGAACGCCCATAATGGGGCTGTTTGCATCCAAATTAATCTAATTAAGTTAGCAATCGGTATGTTCACAAATGAATAATTTCAGTATCAATTCGGTAGGTCATTAAAAATAACTTTATGAGTCCAGTTATTATGCGTCTCTACCTATCCCAATGTATCATGCTTTTCCAAGTGGATGTAAAACAGATTTAGCAAATAAATAGAAAAAAATGAGTCAATTATAAACTTAAATACCCTCAATTGGCACAAAACGGAAGGGGTTACGTTTGATATTGATTCCTGACTAAATTGACTATATTTAAAAACATCTTGTAGCACAACTAATAAGGTTTAAAAATAGGCCATCATGTATTTGAACAAAAAAATATAAATATAAATGGAAGTGTTTGTTTGGAATCTGTGTATGTATGGTGGTGAGTGTTATTTTCTCTCGTCCAATTCCTAATTTAGTGAATTATCCTAAATTAGTTTCTAGGGCAGTTTCAATAACAGACACAAAATCAATGAGTTAAGGCGGCCACGTTGGTCAACGAGAAAGTATAAATCTTTGTCAGGCCACACAGATTAAAATACATTGGTCTGTGTCGTTTTCTGGGACTATGTACTTCTCGATTCTGTCCAAGAGAATACTCACTTTCATCCTTCATCTACAACTACACTTTGTAATGTCAATAAGAAAGAGTGAAAAGAAAACTACGAAACTTCTTATCTTAAGGTAAAGAGGAAAGATCGCAGCTAGATCTCATATATTTTAAAATGTTATGTTGTAAGTCTAAAAAAAATTACTGTATTTATTTGAGGAAGGCTAAATCTATAGACCTTTTTCATAAAGTCTAGTCTAATAGCTCCAAAAATGTGCTTAAAAAGTCCTTGAAAATGAGCTAATGCTACAATATCACACAATTTTTTCTGTTAATAAAACTCACGACTGATAAGAAAAATGTTGAATCTCTCTACTTTATTTTTGCGTAAACCATATTTTGAAATAACGTATCGTAGAGCTAAATATTTTGTTAGAGCTGTACGTTTGCGGGGAAATTTCTCATTTACCAAGGCGGCCCCTTTATTCATTAACAAAATGACTTTACAATTATAAATGTTCAGACTAGGTGGGGATTTGAACCCAAGACTTTCAAATCGATGGAAGGATTTAACACAAATAGATATTTAGAGCTAATTTAACACACATCATTACATTATATTTATTATAAGTAGTTATTATGTACTGTTTATGTGACCTACGCAAGTGAATGGTCAGAACTTATTTAATAAAGAGAGGTTCAAAGAATGCCAATGGATACATTTTAAATAAATTTAATTTTTTTTCTGGATGTAGTCTAAATTATTTCACGTGCATACCATATTTATAACCGATGGGCATTTCGTTTCAAATATATCCATTCCACTCGTCAATTCCACACATCTTATAACGTCCGAGTCATTGTCATGTGGACTTCATATGAACATATGTACGTTGAAACACTTATGTTACACATCCATCCGTTGTGGATGTGATTTAGTTATCTTCTGCAGATGCTCCGCAGACTTCCTTCAGACATCATTTGCAGTTGTCTTTTTGGAAAACGTCTTACGGGAAATTGAGTAATAGCTAAAGACAGACAACTTATCTTATATAATCGCTCCACAAGTACTATAGATTTCAAATGCAGATTTCTTTCACATATTATTTGCAGTGGTTTTATCAATTTCTTACAAGAAAATTAAACATTTTAAAAATTATGACCTAGATGTTTTAAACAGAAAATAATCAAACCTATTTTATTTTCTCTAAACTTGAAAAGTTAACAATACATTGAAATTATAATAAATAAAGCTTCTCTTATCTGACTAGGTTGTGATGTACATAATTATAGCCCTTATATAAAATATATAAAATTTATATTTGGAATTTTGGCAAGCACAATTTACAGGCACATTATGAAAAAGAAGTTTTATTTAAAAAAAAATATTATTTAAATTTATTGATAGTAGTCTGCATTTATATAAAGAAAGTATTGGTATGAATATTAAATCGACGCTCCACTTAATGGGGATTAAATTAAGCAATAATAAACTACTGACGTTTGTGAAATTTAAGTTTATCTCCCATTGAAACTCTTGACAGATATACATCTATTAAACACTCGAAATGCAATAGCATTTCTAAGAAAAATAATTTGAAGCCATTTATATCTATTAAAATTTACTTCGTATAATTGAGATTGTATTTAAGCTAAGGCTATACTGGGAATCTCTTTCATTAAAAAAAACCAGCATCAAATAAAACAATCAAAAGAGTTTCATTTCTAAAGTTGAAAATTGCTAATAGTTGGGCTATTAAACCTATGATAAAATTAGTAAAAACATATAAAAATAAATCAAAATATTTGAGTCGACTTTCAAGTTTCTTTAATTATTATAATTTTTTACCTTCATCCATGGTTAAATTCCAGTATTTTAATATTTTACTCTAAAAGCGTTTGTAATATAATAATATGAGATATTTTGTTTCTAAAATAATTGTTAAAGTTGTATTCTCAAATTGTTGTCATTCAAAGCCTGTTACTATCCTCGTTGCAAAAAGTTGAAACGTTGAGATAATACAGTTTTTTTTTTTTTTTTTTTTTTT